>JALIZH010001308.1:0-14118 GCA_030522465.1 Rhipicephalus appendiculatus
GTGTCATCATGTCGATGTATAACGAACAGAGGGGTTCCGCAAGGATCAATTCTGGGGCCATTTTTGTTCCTAGCTTATATCAATGATCTACCATCCATCACATCTGAATTTTGCATCCTTTACGCAGATGACACCAATATATTTATAAAGAGCCAAAAACCAAAATATACTGTACGACAAAGCAACAACAGCCCTGAAAAAAACTATCATTTTGGCTTCATGGAAGCAAACTTCTCGCCAACAGCTCTAAAGTAATTGTATTATCTTTTGCCCACCAAAACACTCACCTTACTTCAAGTAATCATCTTGAAATGGATAACACAGTACTAGAAAAGGGGCTACTAAGACAAAATTTCTTGGTGTCTACTTAGGCACACAACTTTCATGGCACATGCATGTTCACGAAAGTACTCTGAAGATTTACATAAAAATACCTATTCTTTACAGGCTATGCTACATCTTTCCAGCAAAGACAATATTAACATTATATCATTCTTTCATACATTTTCACACATCACATATGCTATAGCAATTTATGGATTGCCCTTACCCCACAATGCTGAAACCCCTCAAAGTAGTGCAGTATACAGCACTACGTGCCCTTCTTTTTATACTGAAAACAGACCCAGTTTCATATGCTTATGGATTACTAAACATACAACCCATAATGGGTGTGTCAATTATCGTGTTTTACTACTTGTCTACATATTTTTACATAACGCTGTTCTATGCCCATCAATAGCATTAACATTTCTAAAAATACTCGCCTATCAGTCTCTCATCAGGACAAAGTTAGAATACGCATCCCGTATCGAGCTACAAGGTTTATCCGCGCTAAGTACTCATATGACGTCAGCATATATCTTGCATCTCGCCGCCGCACTGCTAGCATTTGTCTTTTTCACAAGTTTTTTACGAAAGCTCCCTCGGTAAGCCACCATACGTCCTCCCCTCTACACGCACACCTCCAGTCGCACCGGTCACCCGCAACAAGTTGCGCGCCCACGTGCACGCACCGTCACCTTCTCGTCTTCATTCTTTTTTCGTACAGCAACAAGACTGGAACGGCCAACTCCAACGACATCACAGCCATAACCTGTCCTTCCACATTTTTGACCACCTTAACAGAGTACGTTGCACTGTATTAAAACATGGCTTTTTTATTTTTCATGTATGTACCCACCCCTTATGTAATACCCCTTCAATGGGGGTCTTTAAGGAATAAAAATGAAATGAAATTTTCTTATATTGCATCAAAACTCTGGAACTCTTTTTAACTTGTACTATTACATCATCCATATCATTTCATTTATATAAACGGTTTGTTTCCAGGATCATGTACAGAACCTTACCCAAGAGTAATGTTTGTATTTATAAATGTCACTCCGATTTGTTCCTGCAATAGGTTACTTGGTAATTATCTATGCCAAAACTTGTCTTTAGCATCAGCTGCAGCCAGAACTAACTGCACATGAAACCTTAAGTTAATCTAAATTGGAATATGCCCCATCAAAATTAACATAATTAATTTTCCAGAATCGGTCCAAGAACCAATGTGCCAGATTCATTCTTTTGGACTATGCTCCTACAAATCAAGTGTTTTAGCTTTAAAACCTAGGTTGTGTCTTCTCTCACTGGCCTCTCACAGCAAATGTGCACAATTATTGTTGTACAGATTTTTTAAATTCATTACTACTCCAGGAAACTAAATCAATAACTTCAGCCAATGTTTCTCTCACCACATGCATGCATCAAAATGCTGTGTATCTGCATGCCATATGTCCATTCTACAACTTATCAATGTTCATTCTTTCTGCATAGTGCCCAACAATGTCATGCCCTTCCTTCTGATAGTGCCCCTAATCTCCAATATATATTTCTCGTTTCAAAGCAACCTTTGAAGGCCATCAGTAAAGTTACGAGATCTAACATGACTGGCCATTTCTTCAGTCTGCTCAACCCTCATGCAATGTCCCACGTCGAAATCTTTGAGGTATCATGCATAAATTGGTGAATTAATAAATCAAAATGCAGGTATGCAGGGATCACTTATACCAGGTAGGTACATATATATATCCAACCTTGTATAGGTAGGTACATATATATATCCAACCATATATATATCCAACCTTGTATCTCCCCCCCGAAAAAAATTCTGGCTACGGGCCTGACTCTGACATTGCACCTTGTCATACTAAGCATGTACGTGTCTGTTTCCTTACATATCTGCTGGTAAAGCCACAAAAAAAGACAGATGGAAATTCACACATGTCCTGTGTCTTATGTATCACTTCTGCACTTTATTCCCTCCCAGAAGATATATGGTACACCTTGCAAGTTCTAAGCTTTGTTAAACTATTGCAATGTATGTGGCATCATTGACACAAGATGACAACAGGGCATATACACTAAAGGTCCTGTAACATCACAGCCTCAAGATGACAATTAGTTTACCTTTGTTAGGAAAAAAAAAGTGCTGAAATTCAGGACATCACCGTGTGCATATGTTGTAAGTGCTTCAGTGGAGTCTCGTGAACTTAAAAAAAGGTGCTGCTCCCCATAGCTCGGCACACCTCACTCATGAGTGGGACTCAACTCACACTCACTTGAACGTGGTGAGTTGAGTATGAGTGAGTACTCATGAGTGTGAGTGGACGTGAGTGTGAACGTGAGTGAGAACTCATGAGTGTGAGTGGTCGTGAGTGTGAACGTGAGTGAGCACTCATGAGTATGAGTAGGCGTGAGTATGAACGCGAGTGAGCACTGATGAGTGGAGTGGGGCGTGAGTGTGAACGTGAGTGAGCGTGCACTCATGAGTGTGAGTGGAAGTGAGTGCGTACGTGAGTACTCATGAGAGTGAGTGGACGTGAGTGAGAACTCAGGGTGAGTACGCGTGAGTATGAACGTGAGTACTCATGAGTGTGAATAGTATAAACGTGAATAGTCGTGAGTATGAACGTGTGTGTGAACTCATATGAGCGTGAGTAGGTATGCCGCACAGAGAAACACGGCGAAAATAGCTCGGCACATTCACTCATGAGTGCACTCAACTCACACTCATTTGAACGTGGTGAGTTGAATATGAGTGAGTACTCGCTGAGTGTGAGCGGACGTGAGTGTGAACGTGAGTGAGCGCCTTCAAGAGTGTTAGTAGGCGTGAGTATGAACGTAAGTGAGTGCCTACGAGTGGGAGTAGTCGTGAGTGTGAACGTGAGTGAGTACTCATGAGTGTGAGTGGAGGTGAGTGTGAACGTGAGTGAGTACTCATGAGCGTGAGTGGACGTGAGTGTGAACGTGAGTGAGTGCGAAGGCTGACAAAATTGTGGTGAGGAGTGAGTTTGGTGAGTACTCCCTTAAAGTGCCGACCTATGCTGCTCCCACAAAGAAATTTTTTTTTTCTGTACGGTGACCAACCTGGGGAACTATGCAGATGATAAGTAAAATAGATCACAGTTAGGCAAAATGATGTGATTCCTGACACTATAAATGAATGCCAGAGTACTTATATTACCATCGTATTACAAGTGGAATATTATATTCAATATGAACCTCAGCTTGCTTTGCCATGGTGTTCCTGTGGGTGTACACCTTCTTACCACTGTGGCAGCATTGCCAGAACTAATATTTCTGTCAAAATTTTGTCATGTTTACATCTATGATTCTACGGTGTCTGACAGCTGCAGTGGAGTACACATCACGATGGCTGGAGCCATCCCTGTGTGGCACAGTTAGATTTTTGACAAGCTGCATACTTTTGCTTGATACAACTGCGTGGGAACAAGAAAAGGACACTGTGCAAGGAAATATTTTAAGTAAATGTAGGGGCTTGCAGTGAGGGAATTCTGAAAAGGTCTGATGTGCCATCTTGCGATAGAGAAGCAACATTTATACCTAGTCTGTCTCATGTTAGTAGGAGTCTGCTAAACATTGGCTGTACAAGTCTGTGGCTAGGGAAGGTTGATGGCCAGAAGATGCCCTCTTGAAATGTTAACCTGCACCCTTCTCCCACCCCTTCTTGGTGCACTGGAAGTTTTTGCCCCCATAGGTACTAGTTCCTTCAGTGGGTGCTCCTGAAGGGCCTGAGATTGATCTCACTCTTACCACCTGCTTTACCCAAGGGCCAAACCTGGTGCTGGTACTTGTTTGCTCAGTAGCAATTTTTAAAAGAGGCTTCAAGCATTACACAAACAATGCTAGGGCATTAAAAGGTTACTATATATATATGATGTTCTGTACACACACCTCCCCTGTACAATTCACTAAACAGTCACAAATAACCTCTATGGTGTGCCTGATTAAGCCATAAGAAAGCATGTAGTTCCTTGATGTTATCTTTTTTTTAATCAGTAAATTAACCTTAGAAAAACCAGATTGTCAGTGGTGCTTGATATAGAGTGCATGAAACCAGTGAATATAAACTGCAATGATGCCACCAGAAGCATCAGCAAATGTAAATTCACCCTACTGGAAACCTTATTCTGCAATAAGACCATCCAAGCATTATTAACAATGCATTTTCAATAATATCATTACTTCTAACTCCGCCATTCACAAAATCCTACCTCATCCATACCTTGCTGTGAACCCACGAGGTGTTACTAAAAGTGACCAGCTCATTTGAGATACCTGCTAACCCCAGTGCTAAACCCATTAAATAGAGGCTTTAATAAGTAATGCTGTGTTCTCATCCCTTCAAGAAATTTTCAGCGTCACCTTCATAGCCAAATTTTTAAGACTTGATTATCAGGAATGTTATGCATCTCCACATCTGATGAAAGGCACTTGCCTAATTACCACCCCATCTTGCCAACAAGCAGCCCCTGTAAGATGCATATACATGTGCTATCATCTCGGGTCACCATAAGTTTGCTGAAACCACCTTGCTCTTAGTTCTGGCACAGCATGGTTTTCAGAAATCAATTTCTCACAAAGCTCAACTTGCTTCATTGACAAACTGGACATATAATTTTTTACCATTTTTCAATAGCTATTTTTCTTGATTACTCGAAAGAACTCAATAAATTGAACCATGAGCTACTACTTTTCAAAGAAGGTTAATGAAATATGGATGGTCATCTCTTGTACCTAGCCTGAGTACAATGCTTAATAATCGTTTTCAATTTGGAGCATATATGTGATGGCAAGAAATCTGGAGTCTGTCATAGGTATTTTGCATATCTTTGAACGAGCCATGCACAAATTTTGAATTACTTCTGCAATAAACTAGAACTTTTGCTTGTCAGAAAATGTTTTTTTTACAGGGTAAATTGATATGGGCTCGTTACAAAGGCTGAAGTTGGTGGCGATGCTGTCCACCGCAACGCCACTAATGAGACAGGGGACGGCGCGTGTATAATTAAGGCCCACACATGAGGCCTAATGACAGTGCTAAATTTCCATTTTACACACACACGTGCCCACTACGTACGCTTTACCGCAATACACTGCGTGGCCTTCGCCGCATAACACTACTGTGTTGAGGCAATGTCAACTTTAAGAAAGACTTTTAGAGTTTGGCAATTTAAGCTATACAACGCTCCCAGAAATAAATTTTCCGTTTTATTTCCCCCCCTTTTTTTTTTCATTTTTATACACTTACCTAAACAGACACTGCTAAGAAAACCGATTGTCATCATCGGTGACAGCGTAAGCTACTCGGACAATAACGTCGGGTGAATGCTTGTTCATATACCGTCGCTTCCACCTTGCACATTCCGAATCTGTCTCGCGCAGTTACGCAAGAAGGAGCTTAATTAAACGTGTTGGTTCAAGTAATTTGCGCAAACGACAGTCCAACTGTAAGCGATCGATCCACGCAACACAGGCATACCACACGTCCACGTATACGTACGCGCCACAATACTATAGTTGTGCGTTAAACAGGCATTCACAAATGGCATAACACATAGTCTTTATTTCACGCTCGTACAGCTCGTTATCACCGCATTTGGCGGCGAACACTTCGGGAGATTGGCGTTATCTACTAAGCACCGCGGAGAAGCTCCCTTCACTCATCAGCGTTCACTAAACACGGCGACATCGCAGAAACGAACAACAGCGGCAAGACTTGCGCATGAATCACTTGCTTTAACACTCTTACACAATGCGACCACGTCCGCACGGGCAGAGGCGGTTCTCGCTAATGCGTACAGCTCACGGTAACACCACAGGTAAAACCAACACCCACCACGTTTCGAGAAAAGCCCCCGCACCATGGTACCGTCCCACCGTAGAGTTTCTGACAAGCTAGTGAGAAGCCACACTACCTAAACCGCCTAAAAGAACTTGAACCAAACGATTCCGCCGCCGCCTACTTACACACTTCAAGCCAAGTCAAGTCGGTTTTAAGCGGCTATATGGGTCAACCCAACGCTTTTGCCCTCAAACCGTTAGGTTGACCCGGTGGTAGCAACGGCGGCCGTTCGAAGTGTGCGCCCAGAGAGTTCGCCTGGTCTTCCAAGCTGTCGCCTTGTGTGTTTACTAGAGGGAGTGAATATGTTTGTCTTCCTATTACCCTACTGACCCTGTTCCAGACTTTACCCTCGTGTGTATATGAAGTGATGCCTGATAGAAACTTGTGCCAACTTTCGCGTCTCGCCTGTCGGCGCGTCCTCCTGCCTTGCGACTTTATGTTCTTAAAGTTGATCAGGTTCTCCGCTGTCGGAGAGTCCCGAAGCACCCTCCATGCTTGGTTTTGCTTCTTCCGTGCGGTTCGACATTCACTATTCCACCATGGCACCCGTCGTTTGCCAGACAGTCCACTTGTTTGTGGAATACATTTAGTTGCAGCATCAATCAAGAAAGCTGTAAAGTAGTCCACAGCAGCTTCTATGCTTAAGCTACGCAGGTCATTCCAACTTAAGACTGAAAGTTTTCGAAATCGTTCCCAATCGGCTCCGTCTGTCTGCCATTTGGGAACGTGTGGAGGACTTTGATTTGCTATTGGTGCGCTGAGAACTATTGGGAAGTGGTCACTTCCATAGGGGTTCCCAATTACTTCCCAGTTAAGGAGGGGAAGAAGGGACGGAGATGCAATGCTGAGGTCTATGGATGAGTATGTTCTATTTGCGAGATTGTAATATGTCGGGAGTTTCTGATTCAGAAGACATGCGCCAGAAGTGAAAAGGAACTGTTCAATGAGACGACCTCGCGCATCGCAACGAGAATCACCCCAGAGACTGCTGTGTGCATTGAAGTCACCAAGTGCTAGATAAGGTTCTGGTAACTGATCTATTAGGGACTGGAATTCATGTTTTTGTAGATTACGGTGTGGGGGTATGTAGACAGAGCAGATTGTGATCAGTTTATTGAAGAGAACGGCTCGAACAGCCACTGCCTCAAGCGAAGTTTGAAGAGGTAAATGCGTGCATGCTATTCCTTGACTGACTATAACTGCTACACCACCGGATGACGCCATGGCATCATCTCGGTCCTTTCGGAAGATTACGTAATTGCGTAGGAAGTTCGTGTGTTTTTCTTTTAAGTGTGTCTCTTGTACACACAGCACTTTTGGATTGTGTTCGTGGAGGAGTTCTTGTAGGTCATCGAGGTTTCGAAGAAGGCCTCGGATGTTCCACTGTAATATTTGTGTCTGCATATTAGGTTTGAAAAGCTGCTGTGTGTACAATAATAGAGTGTGGCGTGTTCAAAAGAACTACTTTATGTTTCAGGTGGCAGGACGTTCGTCCGGCCCCGTTATTGGCTTTTTCGTTTTCTTGGCGCGGTCCAAAGAACTGCGCCGCTGCTTCGGCACCAGGGGTACCGATGTGTCCATTGCCTCCTGGGAGGCACTGGATGCCCGCACGTGCGGGCTGGAGGCTCGAGTTTCGGGCCTCGCCTGGTGAGACGAGGCCTTGGGACCCGACGGCCCTGAAGTCGCCGGTCCCTGTTCTTGGGTTGGCGGAGTAGTCTGGACTACTGCCGCCTTGGGGGCAGGTGCCACAGCCGACGGCTCGCTCTGTGCAGGCCGAAGGAGTGGCGGGGGGCCGATGCGACGTTGCCCCCGGCGCGCCGCATCAGCGTAGGGTGTGGTGTGAAAGGGTGAGCACCTTTTACGGGCTTCACGGAAAGAAATGTTGTCTTTGTACTTCAATGTGATGATGTCCTTTTCTTTTTGCCAGTTTGGACATGAACGTGAGTATGCAGGATGATTTCCGTTACAGTTGACACAGTGTGGTGTGCCGACACAGTTGTCGGATGGGTGACCTTGTACACCGCATTTAGCACAAGTTTGATGACCACGGCAGCTGAGTGATCCGTGGCCGAATCTTTGGCATTTAAAGCATCGTCTGGGATTGGGGATGTATTGCCTGACAGTTAGTTTGATGTAGCCTGTTTCGATAGATTGGGGGAGGACACTGCTTGCGAATGTAAGAATGAGATGTTTGGTTGGTATTTCCTTGCCTTCTCTTCGGATAATGATCCGTTTGACATCAGTAACATTTTGATTCTTCCAACCCTCTAGCAATTCGGATTCAGACAATTCAATGAGGTCTGCTTCTGAGACTACTCCGCGTGAGCTGTTCATAGACCTGTGGGGTGACACTGTAATGGGTACACTTCCAAGTGTTGTGAGACTGTTGAGCTTTTCATATTGCTGTTTCACTGGGATTTCGAGAAGAAGGTCACCGCTTGCCATTTTGGTTACCTTGTAGCCGGGCCCTAAGGCATCGGTCAAGGATTTTGCAACTATGAAAGGAGAAATAGTTCTTGCAAGTTTTTCGGGATTCTGGCTGTGCAGGACATGGAATTTCGGGAAGGTTTGTGTTGGTTGGGTCAGTGAATGAAGAATTTCGTCGGTGCGCACCCTCTTGTGAGGGTAGCGATCAAGCAGGCGGGGGAATGGAGGTGTTTCCATTATAGTAGTGAGGGTTTCGGCGGCAGTGGCGGCCACCCACCATGGAGTCCTACTTGGGGACGCTGCAGCACTTAACATGTAAGGCTGCAGACGCCAGCCGTACAATGCCGCTATAACCTAATATATAATGTCCAAGAGAGGACACATACACCCAGTTAACCCGAGCCGCCTACGAAAATGAGGAAGTAATTGAAGGGAGTAGGAGACAGGACAGGAAGTAAAGAAGATAGGAAAGAGAAAGATTAGAGAGGGGGATAGGAAAAGGCGACCGCCGATTTCCCCTGGGTGGGTCAGCCCAGGGGTGCCGTCTACGTGAAGCCGGGGCCAAAGGGGTGTGTTGCCTCCGCCGGGGGGCCTTAAAGGTCCAATCACCCGGCGTCAGCTCAACCCCCAGGATCCCCTTTTCCCCGGACACGGCAATGCCACGCACGGCGAGGCGTGGGAGAGGTCGAAACCCCCCGTTAGCTCGGGTCCGTGGTGTCGCCACACACCAAACGCCTGCTCGCGCAGACGCCCCTGCGGGGCTAAATAAGGAGTGTTTTACGCCATGGCGACGTTGGCTAAAGCGCTACCCTCTCAACATGCAGCAAGGTGGGTGCGCTCGGACGTCGTCTGCTTTTGCATTTCGTGTCAATGACGATGATGACATTGTTTATTTCTAGCGGGAAAAGATTTCTGCACACTTTTATTGAAGAAAACATAGTAATAGAAGTATTGAAAGACTCTGGTATTAGTAAAAAGACGTAGAAAAAGATAAGTAAAGAAATTTAGCAAGTCCGCATCTAGTGCCCTCTCTCGTCGCTGTAGCAACTCACCGACAAAACAACATGGCCGCTGCGCACGTAAGCGTGGTAGCCTTTCGTAGTTCTGTGGTCGAGTTTTTTTTTAATTTGACGCCGCGCAGCCGCACGCTTGTTGATCACACCAAACGGATAGATTGTAAGTATGGGGACAGGAAGAACTACGCCTGGAAGCCGATCTGCTTGTGCTCTGGCCAGTAGCGTAGCCAGAAATTTTTTTCGGGGGGGGGGGGGGTTCAACCATACTTTATGTATGTTCTTGCGTGCGTTTGTATGTGTGCGTGCATATATACGCAAGCAAAACTGAAAAATTTCGGGGGGAGTTTGAACCCGCGAAACCCCCCCGCTTGGCTACGCCACTGGCTCTGGCCGCTTCACAGGTGCGTCTGTGCTACACACGACATGCCATCACCCTACTACCGTCTGGTGTTATGCCTTCTCTTACCCGTTTGTTTTGAAGAAAAAAATCGCAGAATCGGAGGGAGGGAGCGTAATATTTCTTCGTGCGTGCCCGGAAAGAACCTGATGAAGCCGATGGAGTAGGCCAAATAAGCAAAAGAAACCCGCGAAAATATTCGTTTCGAGAGTTGACAGCGTGTGTGCTGCTCATGCTGCGATCGCTACGGAATAGCGCCTGTGACCGACCTCAACAGATGCTTGTCCGCATGCCGAGAACGTTGGTGTACAACTGTTCAAATCTCGAATTTAATAAACATGATTGCAAGGTTAAATGCTACAGTGCATCCGTGTTCCACGCAGCGGTACTAATACCGTTGTCATACTAGGATATCGTAGAGGTATGTATGCATGCGTTGTTGCATTCCGTTGTACGCGTTGGCTTCTTATGGAATCTGACTAACGAGCGTAGCGATTGTACTTCATAAAAAGGGCAGAACAAATGTGCAGCCGTAAGTTTACCACTTGAAATATCTCGATTGGATTATTGGTGTACCTTACTCGTTTTCTGTGTGCAGTCTTGCTGTTTTACAAGGCTAATAACACTACTATTGCAGCCTTGCAGACATATATTCGTTGAATTATAAAGCGAGCACCGCTGGTACCCCGTTTTCACGTTCATCGTAATCGCTTTACTGAAATATTTGGTTTAGCCTGTCTGGATAACTTTAACTGCACAAATATGCCGCCAGAAAAAAACTGGATTCCTTGAATTCTCTTTTATCGTTCATACCAAAACAGCATAAATTTCAGCGTCTGTCAATGCACGTTGCGTAGTTTCGTGCAAGCGCAGCAAGTCTAGTTCTTAACTGACTTCTTATTAATTGTGACATGCTTTAATCTATCACCTTTATTCAGAGTCCAAGCAAGAAATGGACTTGTACATCAGTTCACGGCGTGTGCGTCACGGCAAAAGAACCAAGAGAGGCCCACAGAGTTCAACCAAAGAGGTAAGGAGAATTTTATATTTATTTATTTATTTATTTACAAATACTGCAGGCCCTGTTCGGGCCCAAGCAGGAGTGGGTACACAGATGTCAGTGACATCTGTGTACCCCTCCCTACTTAGTGGAGTACACACTCATAGAAATCATATATATATAAAAAAACGCAATACAAGATACTAAATTACGAGAACTTTCAATATAATTGAGGAACATGATATGTAGCAATAATTGCGATACAAGGTGCAAATACAGAAAAATTCACAGCACTAATGAGGAACATTAATGAATATATTGCAGTGTTTTAAAAATCAAGCGCAAGGTCGTTGACGAGATGGGCGAACGATTGTGTAGTGTCAACATTAACCACTTCTTCCGGTAACTTATTCCATAATGAAAGAGCATGAGGAAATAATGAGTACTGATGAACGTTGAGGTGACTAAATGGTTGTCTAACTGTCTTATTATGATGGGTGCGATCAAACCGCATGGGCGGTTTGATTTGAATCTGATACTGTTTCATGCGTGATTACCGAAGGATGCAGAACAGACAACTCCATCAGATTTCTAGACCTTAAGATTTCAATTACTGACGAACACACTTGTTGGGTGTATGAAACGCGTGCTAACAAACCTTTGCTTCAGTACAACTCCGCGCATTCCAAACTCGTCAAGCGTAGCATAGCTAAGCTATGTTTCACCAATGCGCTTAAGAAATCATGCTCTCATGTCTTGACTGAGAGCCTCAACAGACAAGCTCTTCGTCTCACTGACGCAGGGTTTCCTAAGTTTTTGTTGACCTCGATACTTGAGGGCTTACTCAGAAATGAGCGCAGGTCTGACCCTTTGTCTTGTACAGTGCCTGCAGAAAAGCGAAAAACCACGGTTGTTTCGTACTTGCATGCTATCTCCCACAATTTGAAGAAAATAGCTCAGCGTGCAAATGTTCGTGTTGCTTTTTCTGCACCTGTTAAGTTGGCTAATATCTGCAAGGTCACTAATCCGAATCGCAAAAAAGTTGCAGCTTGCACTATTAAGCACAATATTAAGTTTGTCGAGTGCACAGTGAATGTTGTTTATCGTGTTCCGCTATCCCGTGGAAAACTGTACATAGGCCAGACGGGCAGGGTGCCTTAATTCCAGATTATCTGAGCATAAGTACAATGTAGAAAAATATAAGCAAGCCAACCAAGCTCATCACTGTTCTCGCTGCGGCTGCATTCCGTCATATGTAACGTCGACTGTTGTCTCAAAAAAATCGGGATCAGATCACCCATGAAATAATAGAAGCTGACCTCATTGATAAACTTGGAGAGATTTGCGTCAGTACGCCTTCAGTTGCTCTTCTTCGCAAAGAAAAGGAATTTCTGCGCATGGTGTGATTATCTGTTTGTTGTGATATGTGAGGTGCTATAAATTCTGTGTTTCTGCATCAATAAACCAGTTGGGAGTCAGCGCTCGTTTGTCTCTATTGTTCGTCCATCGTTTATTTGCGCTGTTACTAGTACGATCATGGACAGTTCATGTTTGCAGGTGTCACCTGAATATGCCATGATTCCAAGCACTGCCTTCTAGTGCGGCTACTTTCCATTTCAATGACCCGGGCAGCGTCGAAGTTGATGCAATGGTCCTGGGACGGATACGTCAACAATGAAACGACGTACGTAGCTTCAATCCAGCACGAAACGCTCGCTGAACACAGTGAGGAGCGGGTGTGCTTCTCACTGTTCTCACGGTTCAACGGGGATTCTGCCGAGTGTGTATGTGCATGGCCTTCGAGGTCAGTGAAAGAGGCAAAGCTTTCACAAAAGTTGGCAGGAGGAACGCTGGAAGGGAGACAACGTGTAAAAAGCTTCAGAGCCTGGCCGAACAGTCACCCTCTGTAGAAGAGACTGAACGGGTCTCTAAATTCAGGGACAGTTTCTAGAAGTAAAAACTAAACTTGGCTGGAGAGTCCTTTCTTTCGTATAATTTTGCCCAGACAGATTTCTGTCGAATATGTTTACCTCTAAATGTTTTTATTATATTCTTGAATATTACGACTGGAGGCAGTTTCGATTTCAAAGAGCATTCTGGGTGGGGAAAAGGGAGGAGGGGTGGGGGTGGAGTGATGTTTGCGTGCCCTGTACTTGAACAGGTAAGTCTCTGCAATCAGCAAGCAGGTAAGTGTCTGCAATCAGCAAGCAGATAAGTGTCTGCAATCAGCAAGCAGGTAAGTGTCTGCAGTCAGCTACCTGGTAAGTCTCTACAATCAGTAAGCAGGTAAGTCGTTTTGTGGGTCTCCGGTAGGTTTTGCTTCATCAGGTGTCGCTACCTGCGTTTGCCATCTCGTACACGTCTCTTGTAACCCAGCCAAAGCTCCTACATTGATGAGGTCATCGTGCACGCACACTTCATAAACACTTTTTTCTTCAACTTTTTTTATTTGGAACTTTCACGAACTTCAAAATTAAAACACGTTTTAGGCTGTGTTTGTGCTTGGTATTGTACAGATGGCATTTGTATTTTCCCCACCAGTGCAACGTCAGTCAAATCGTGTTGAAATTACTGTAATGCCTTTCCTTTAAATACAGCGAACCACAGAGCTTTCGATCATGTGACCGCAGGGCCATAAGCTTGCACGAATATGTATGTGTGCTTGCACGCACATATTCGGATATTGGCATATTTAGGCTAAGCTCCCCAACTATGCTGAGTTCATAATTGCACTTTAGTACTGCACAGTTAAGAAAAATGTGAATCAATGCTTGCAGTAATAGAAAGCCCCCCCCCCCCCCCCCACACACACACACAAAATGAGGTTTCTGCACCCTTGTCAGCATGCAACATAGTCAAACTGGATTGTCTGTTGGCGAGCCACCATATATAGTATGAAAACAGGTGCCACAGGATTGCAACATGATTGTGGTTTAGTTCATGCACCTTGTGTATGCTTTCCTGGATTGCCATATTTTGGACGTGTTGGTAAACTCGATTCGAAAACATATTCAGCGCTAGCTGACAGGGACGCAAAGAGAGACGACACCACAAAGCGCATTGTGGTGTCGTCTCTCTTACGTCC
>JALIZH010001309.1:0-7500 GCA_030522465.1 Rhipicephalus appendiculatus
GGGTTTTAGTCCTCCAAAGGAAAATTTTCGGCATGCCTCTCGTCTTGGTACTGCCTGATCGCAGCGCGGCGTTGTTTTATTAGCTCGGGCTCCACGGAAATGGCACGTCGCAAAGAACCGCTGGGTTGTACGCTCGAGCCGTGCTTGGCGGCGTCGAATGAAGTGACGCTTGGCATCGGCGGTTCTTATACTGTAGTTCATCGGAGAAGGCCCGGACTACCGCATTTTCGTAGTCATCGTTCTGATCACAGATAACCAGATCACAGACACCAATTCTATCGAGATGCGAACGTCGTTGCGGTGTGCGGGACATGTCTATGTCAACGCAGCTAGTGCGAAGTACACAGTTGTGCGTAAGAGCCTTCGCGAAATTCTGTTCTTCGCATGGCGTCGGACCTTGAAATGTACAGCCGCCCGTTTCTTTAACTTGAACGCGCGAGCGTCGGCTGCCCAGTAGAACAGCGACGTATAACGAAGCACGACGGCACAATTAACGAGAATACGCGCGTGCGCGCGATGAACAGTCCTGCTCAGCTGTCTTCTGCCACGCTGTTCCGGGAACCGGACACCGGGAAGCCGGGAACCTGCGCTTGTTGACTTGGCGGCCGACGCTTGCGCGTTCAGGTTAAAAAATTTGTGGCTGTACATCCAAGCTTAATGTAAATAGCAGCTAGTCCTGAACTCTACTCATGGGGGCAAACTTTGCTTAGCATAAATTTCCACATCATATGCGCTCTTACAAGCAAGCTTACGCCAGTTTCTGCTTTTAGTCCTGGAATTGTCATCTCAGCACTAATTATTTTTACACACCACAGCTTTTACGCAAACTTGTTATTCGGTAGAAGTTCAATCAGCTTCTCACAGATGAATGGGACTTCTATAGACGATTTTCTGCAGCTGGTTTGTTTAATCAAAACTAGATGGTGCCACCACTGCACCGTGGCCGTCTCCTACCGCGGCCGTCTCCATGCCGGGGCCTTTGGCAGCGCTGCTCAATATGTCTCTATCCGCGTAGCGTCGTCTCCTCGGCGTCAGCATAGCGTCTGCGCGCACGCGAGTAAAATCGAGCAGACGGCAGCGTCGGAAAGTCAACATGGCGATATCTGTGGATGCAGTTCCCTTCTGCCTCGAATTTATCACATCGTCGTCCTGCGCTGTGCGGCACGTAAGTTCGTAACGTAGTCATGCCTTTGCTTTATATTTACGTCCTGAAGCTTTGACAGCAATCTATTCGTCGGCGTTTCGCAGTGTTTTCAAGATTCATTCTCAAATTCTCGGAGGCAAGGCTTAGCAGGCATTTCTAAATAAACACCGCTAATCTCGATAATAAAGACAGAACATACCTGATGTTTCGTCCCCAGCGTGAGATGACACGAAGTGATAGCGGATTTCACTATTTATTTACTGCTGTGAAGACAGTGAGCGAGTTGCAAGCGCGAGTTCGGATCGAAGCGGACGGTCGCGTCTGCATGGGTGCTGCCATGTTGGTTTCTAAAACAAGCTGCTGGCGCTTACGGCCACGGCCATTTCGCTGGCCCAATGCGTTGGCTGGGGCAACTAGCTATGGGAAGGCCAGTTACGGTCACGTGTTTAAACATGGCAGCACCCGTGCGCCGCTGCGGAACATCGTCTATAGCATCTATCGCATGACTAGAATGGTCGTATTAGTTCGGCAATGCAGCCTTTACAACGTGCCTAGAATGGTTGTATGGGTTCATCAATGTAGCCTTAACAACGTTTAGTCGTCTCTTCTGCGCTCTCTTCTATCCTCCAAATGTCATGACATTAATTTCGATGGTTCGCACGGTTGGTATGCTTAATTTTTGCTTAGAAATGTCTGCTCTAATCATCATAATCATCAGCCTGTCTACGCCCACTGCAGGGCAAAGGCCTCTCTCATGTTTCGCCAATCAACCCGGTCCTGTGCTTTCTGCTGCCACGTTATACCTGCAAACTTCTTAATCTCATCTACCCACCTAATTTTCTGTCTCCCCCCTCACGCGTTTGCCATCTCTTGGAATCCAGTCAGTTACCCTTAATGACCAGCGGTTATCCTGCCGACGTGCTACGTGCCCGGCCCATATCAATTTCTTCTTCTTGATTTCAACTATGATATCCTTAACCCCCGTTTGTTCCCTGACCCACTCTGCTCTCTTCCTGTCTCTTAAGGTTACACCTATCATTTTCATTTCCATCGCTCGCTGCGTCGTCCTCAGTTTAAGTTGAACCCTCTTTGTAAGTCTCCAGGTTTCTGCTCCGTAGGTAAGTACCGGTAAGATGCAGCTGTTATATACCTTCCTCTTGAGGGATAGTGGTAGACTAGCATTCATAATTTGATAATGCTTCTAGTTTTTTCACTCTCATGGTTCGGCTCCGCGGTTACTACCTGTCCTAAGTAGACGTACTCCTTTACAACTTCCAGTGTCTCGCCACCTTTCGCAAAGCGCTGTTCTCTGCCAAGATTGTTCCACATTACTTTAGTTTTATGCATATTAATTTTCAGACCTACTCTTCTACTTTCCGTATCCAGTTCAGTAATCATAAGCTGTAATTCGTCTCCCGCGTTACTCATCAATGCAATGACATCAGCGAATCGCAGGTTACTGAGATACTCTCCATTAACTCTTATCCCTAACTCTTCCCAATCTAGGGCCCTGAAAACCTCCTGAAAACCAATTAACTGCTCTAATACCCCCTCGTAAAAATTAAGTAGCATTCTGTTAACAACCATGCACGGAACGTCCGTAGTGGAACCATGTTTTTAAGATAGTGCAAGATAGTGTGATGAGGAATTATTCGTGCTGAACGCAAGCTAGGGCTCCATGCTTCTTTTGAGCGCTGCTTCTGAATGTATTCTGGGTTGCCAACAACGGTTCAGTGCTTCTCTTTACACTTCGAACAAGTTACATGACGGTGATGGCTCCTTAGAGCGATCTCCATTGGCTAGGCGATTCTTCTTTTTCTTGCAAGCTCATGTCAGAAGGGCATGATTCCGTCAATGGCGCTAAAGAAGGACAAAAGAAACAGGTACCTTTTTGATTCGGTGCATGGCTGTCCAAAGCTGAAGCCTTGGGTAGAGTGTTGTGAGGAGCGTCTTATCGATGACTTCGGGCATCAGGATCATAGGTGTCCAAAAAGCTACTTTTCTCACGACCCTCCACCTCCACGCATACGTAATACAGTAGCTTCTGCAGTTCTCTCGACGAGCATGGCGGCATAGGAAGGATCCGGGCATCCGAGCGCCTTGAGGCCTCTTATATTGATGTGAACAGTGTGCAATGAGTCGCGGAACGATGCTACATCGGTAGAAGACTTTACTGGCTTGAGCGTTCGCAGGTTTACCAAATAATTCTATTCAATGATCTTCTTTTTCCCAAATCGTTGCGTAAAAGGTGATGGCATCTTCGTATGACCCCTCCGTGGTTTGAGTGCCACAGATGAGTTTCGCAACCTGCCCAGTCAGAAGGTAATTCAAAAAGTGCAAGCAATACAGGTTTTCAGACTCGGCTTTTCGTAAACCGCGTGCTTAATTATGTCCTAGAAAGACTGCCACTGCGTTGGGAGAGTGGTTGGGGAAAAGAAGAAGATAAAAAAGGGCGCTATTTTCTGCCTCCCGACGTGGGGGCACGGCTCAGCGCCCTTAGGGAAGGGGAAGGGGAAGTAAAGAGGATGGCGTTGACTTGAAGCATTCCAAGTTTCGCAATCCGATGGCCGATAAACCCCTGTTTGATCTTATCCCGGAGGGCACGGTTTCCTGCAGTAGCGGTACCTTCATTCGCGACGTTAATTACATCGCTGTCGTGAATCAATGGCTCTCACGCCTTTGGCTCTTCCATCTTATGACACAACCGTGACAGCGTAGCAGCAGCGTTATCTTCATATTAAGGCGAAAGCCTTTAATGTCTCATGCTCACGTCCGTCCGGTGTCCGTCCGTCCGGTGTCCATCCGTCCGGTGTCCGGCCGGCGTCCCGTCCGTCCGTCCACACCCCCACTGCGCATGCGCCAACCCATTAAAAAAATAAAAATAAAAAGCCTCCTCTCCACCTCTCTCTCCTCTAGGCATCCCCTCCCAGCGGAGGCCACACCCTCACTGCGCATGCGCGTCCCCTCCCTCTCTCCCCCTCCTACGCTGCCCCTTTCTCCTTTCCTACGCTCCCCCTCTCTCCTCTAGGCATCCATGCCCGCGGCGTCCACACCCCCCACTGCGCATGCGCGTCTTTCCCTCTCCTACGCTCCCCCCTCTCTCGCCTCGCGACGCCGACGCAGGCAGCGTCTGCTAGCGAGTTTCTTGGTTGAAAAAACCGACTGCTCGCGCTGCACAACCGTTCACTGGCCACCCCGTATATATGGCAATGGATCCTGACCTGCAAGGTGGTGCCGGTGGGAGATTTCTCCTGTGCGTTGTCGAACGATAAAAAATTCGCAGCGTGCGCGTTAACTAAAAGCGGACTGCGGGTCTCTGTGTCCAGTGCGAGTCTTCTGTCTCTCATTGCCCATTAGCAGCGATTGGGATGTTCCAGTAGGAAACAACGGTCCATCACTGCGTGCTTTGCCCCCCCCCCCCCCAGGTTTCTCTCCTGTGCAACGCTGCGATGAGCGCCAGCGTCAACGCCGCCGCCAGTGTAAGCGTTAGCGCCCGCTGCTTCGCATCTACACATGGTTACCTTTAGCGGGAGATGGTGTAATCTTTAAGGCGAAAGCCTTTAATGTCTCATGCTCACGTCCGTCTGGTGTCCGTCCGGTGTCCGTCCGACCTCCGTCCGGCGTCCATCCGTCCGTCTGTCCGTATGTCTGTCTGTCTGTCTGTCTGTCTGTCTGTCTGTCTGTCTGTCTGTCTGTTCGTCCGTCCGTCCGTCCGTCCGTCCATCCGTCCGTCCATCCGCGCTCTGGCACGGAGCCAGGTGGGCCGCCGGGATGCGCAGACGGACGCCGGTCGCGTCGGACTCTATAGCGCTCGCGCTTTGCTTGCGTAGCGTCGCTGTGCCCAGAGTTTGCAATCATTCTGACCGACGCCGTCTCAATGGACCCAGGCGTTCACGGAATACACTTTCCAATTTACAAAGGGTCCGTCAATTTAAGAGCTGGAACGCGGATGCCGTTTGCACGATGCGCAAAGCGCGAGAAAATACTAACGCATGCGAACGGAGGAAGATGAGTCTCGCGTCTCGCCGCGATTCGCGGTAAAAAATTAAAGAAAACACGCACCCATTCGGTTTGTGTCTTATCCCACTGAGAGTGTAAAAGAAAAATGACATGGCATAATCAATGGAATGGCCCCACGCTTTCGCCGTACACACTTTGGAATGTGCAAAGTGTCCTTCAATTTTTGTGTCACGGAGACGTCATCTTCTGCAACTTTATCATCCGTGAGGCGGCCATCTAGCTTTATGTTGAGCGCCCGCACCTCCGTCATTGCATGTCTTTAGTCTGTTGTGCATAACACGAAGATCCGATGAGGCGAATTGGGTTGACTCAGTTTGTTGTCTTGCCTCGTTTCGGAGCCGCGTGTGCAGGCGTGTGCAGAGCTCGCTGCATCGTTCGCTTGCCTTTTATCCGCTCCATCTTCGTTGTGGGCGAAGCAGAGTCCGGGGATTTTCGGCACCACAAAATGTAGAATAAAGGTGACTTCCCTGGTAGAGTGAAGCAGAAAGTGGGTTTAATAGCTAGAACAGAAAAAAAAAGTCCACTTCAGGCATACGTTACAGGCTCACTGCAAGCGCGTGCTCTCCTCTCGTAACAACATTTGATTTGCTTCATTCTACATTTATTTTATAGCCACTATCAAACATTTCAATGTTTGTAAAGCAGTTTTACCAGAAAAATTTGAAGATTCCAAACTGTGTACGGCGAAAGCGTGCGGCCGTTCGACTGACTACGCCATGTCTTTTTCCTTTTTACACTCTCAGTGGGATAACACACAAACGGAATGTATGCGTGTTTTCTTTTTTTAATTTTTTACCGCGAATCGCAGCGGGACGCGAGACTAATCTTCCTCCGTTCGCATGCGTTCGTATGTTCTCGCGCTTTGCGCATCGCGGAACGCCATTCGCGTTGCAGAGCTTAAATTGACGGACCCTTTGTAAATTCCAAAGTGTGTTCCGCGAACGCCTGTGTCCATTGAGACGGCGTCGCTCAGAATAATTCCAAACGCTGGGCACAGCGACACTACGCAAGCAAAGCGCGAGCGCTGTAGAGTCCGACGCGACCGGCGTGCGTTTGCGCCCCCCCCGGCGGTCACTTGGCTCCGTGCCAGGGCTCAAACGGACGGACGGCACGGACAGACGGACGGACACGGACGGATGGACGGACGGATGGATGGACGGACAGACGGACACGGACTGACTGACGCATAGCCGGACGGATGGACACGGACGGACGGACGGACGGACGTGAGCATGAGACATTAAAGGCTTTCGCCTTAATACATGGTCATTTTGATGTCCATAATCGCCGTGCCGAGGGAATCTTACCCGAACACACAAACCATTGCGGCGAAATACAAGGTAAAATGAGGACATCGTAGAGCTGTGTAAACAATATCAACGTTCACGTGAGACAACACAACCATACAAAATAGCGCAAATTATGAAATAAGAACACGACAACGTGTTAAAGATGCTACATTTAAAGCCTCTGATCACGACATATATTCGTTAATTGTGGTAGAAGCGGGTTTGACTTGCCAGCCGTGAAAACCACATTTCGACTGCGGAGAAATGCAAAGCGACACATGCACGACACATTTATACAAATGGACACATGTGGCCATGTACGTACAGGTGCGCAGTACATGTGAACGTCAAGTGAACCGAGTCACTCACATTTACATGGAGTCCCCCACAACGAGCTGCCTCCTAATAATTCGCAGCTCGGCTTGTAAAACATCATAATGACATTGCATAAAGTCGAGTTTTACTCATTTATCTTCGTCTTACAAGCCACTATGTGACCAGTTAGCGAACCTCAACCGCACGGTTACCGCTAATAATGTCAATCTCAAACTGTGACGCCCACTGTGGTTTTCATGCGAACTGTCGCCACGAACAAGCGGCACACATCGGTAATTCATTCAATATGCTTCGCATACGGATTTGGGTGGCCGATCACGCGTTTTCTGTGCGCTCATGGGGGATTTGTAGCTTGCAATACTTCCAAGAGACACCTTATTATGTTGTACATCAGTCACTATGATATGCTCTTATAACACCTAGTTTCATCCAAAGAGCTTTTGTTATATTCATTACGCACCACGTCGCTGTCCCCTCGTCAGATCTTTCTGACTTTTATGTCTCCATCCCACTGTGACAAAATAAAGAATCTTAAGCTCCAGAAACCATGACGTCTACATTAGCGTAGATTATTTGCGTATGCGACACTGTTGATCCCTCATCAGTATCCTGCTAATGTAAGTGAAACACTGAAGGGTCGCTAAGCCGGTCCTGTTGAATATTGGCACTGTATGTTCTTACATGGAAGCGTTATTATTAGCTGACATTGGA
>JALIZH010001309.1:12500-36866 GCA_030522465.1 Rhipicephalus appendiculatus
CGGCGGTGGCAATTTAGGTAGATGGTTAAGCGCTTGAGACACTTACATTTACATCTAGGTGCCCGTTAAAGAATCTCAGGTGGTCGATCTTTCCGGATTCCTCGACTACGGCGTCGCTCATAGTCATATGATGGCTTTGGGAAGTTAAACCCAAGTAATTCTTATTACAGAATACAGAGTTTAATCCTGTATGCTTGTTTTTTGCTGCATCACATCCCTTCATGGTTCCCTTTAGTGGGAGATGGTGTGATTTTATTTTTTTTAGTAGCTTCTCCTTGACGCCGTAGTAGCGCTAGAAACACAAGACGCAATCGGTAAGAGCGAAACCCCATTCGAAAACTCTCAGCTCCTGCATGACCAAAAGCTAGCGTACGCACTGGGCTTTGGGGCCCCAAACTTTGGGGCCCCTCTTCGAAAACTCTCTAATAGAGAGTTTTAGAATAGCGTGCGCAAAGTTTTACATTTGCGTTACGCATGCGTCGTTCGCTTACCTCTTATGGGCTCTCGTTAAGTGAAGAACGCTAACGCTACGCCCGCAAGCTTTGCGAACGGTGTTCTAAAGCTCTCTAATAAATCCAGCAATGTTGCAGGAACAAAAGCTACAAACCGTGTATCATTGCCGTGTATCATATTACTGCCACTGTCATAACAGCTGTCACTACGATAGCTCAAACTTCGGCGTGCCGTTGAGCTTGCTTTCACATCACACCGGTGTCACGCGGACACCTTTCATCACGATCAGGGCAGATACGGATCTAGTTTGGCTCGGAAATCAGCCAAATCGCAATTAAAAGTGACCTAGGAGCCGCATCTCAGGCTAAGTGGTGATCAAACCTGCGATCAAATGCGCCCGTACTTGTCTGTCGGTGCTCTCGAGTCCACACTTCGCACAGTGTTGTCCCTGCCCGCGTGAAAAAAAAGGAAAAAAAAAAAGGAACGAAACGAGAATGAACATGACTTCAGAAACATGCAGCTCCGCGCAGAAAAAAAAAACTAAAGAAAAATAGAGAACAGATACGGAAATGACGTCAGGAAACAAAGAACAAAAAAGAAACGTGGCTCCGTCGCTGTGCCACAGTGCATCTCCGGAAAGGGTGTCCCAATGGCACGGAGAGAACGTAATTTCAGAGGTGTACGTGGCCCACTCCTTCTCCGCACCACGGTGCTCGCCACTGAGGGTCGGAAAGGCGGCCGCGATGTTGGCGCAGCTTGCATGAGGCGAGGAAAAATGGTTTTGCGCCTATATATAACCTCCCACAGATTTCGAAATGTCAGACCAACGTGTACGAGAGGCACAGTGCATGCTAGTGCCTAATTACTCTCAAATACCCTTTTTTATGTGCTGTGAATATGCGCCTCCTGTATTAGAGCACTTAGAAGTGTGGCAGTGCAGACCGCGGTCTCCTGCGGTCTGCACTGCCGCCGGAATCCTCAGTTATAACGCACCCTCTCGCGCTAGGCGGCCGCGCGGCGCATTACATTTTCTTTTCTTTGCTGGGGAGCACAGCGATTGGGACGGCCGGAGAGAAACACGACGGCGCGCAATCTCCGAGGAGGAGGAGGAGGAAAAAACTTTATTGGGCGAGTGAGTTTGGGTCCTTTACGGGCCCTGGGCCACCGCACGGCCATCACAATGCGCGTATGTGTCCAGACCACGTAGGGCCAGGGCACTGACACCCCGGTTCACACAGCGAAGCTGTGCGTCCAGATCCTGTGACCCAAGGAGGGCCTCCCATTCCTCCCAGGTCCTGATGGCTGGCTGCTGCTGCGGGGGAGGATCGGCAGGGCAGCCAAAGAGAATGTGGTCTAGGGTAGCGGGCGACTCTCCGCAGAGAGTGAACTCCGGAGAAATGGGGCGGAAGTGGTATAGGACTTGAGGAGTGGGAAGAGTTCTGCTCTGGAGTCGCCTCCAGATGATCTGTTGAGAGTGGGAAAGGGGCTATTTCCGTGTTCGCAGCGCACGCTGACCGAAGAACGCAGAAGAAAAAAATTGGCCGCGTATATGCGTGCTTCGCTGCAAATGTCGTCGAAAGACGATAGTCTTCTGCCGGCGGTACTACAATGTTTTGCCTCGCCTCAGACAGCGCTTTCTCCATGTTGAATCGGCCGCATCTGGCTGGCCTTGATAAAATAGAGGAAGCGCTGCGTGAGACATGGACGCTATCTGGCAGTGCTGTCGAGAAACATCACCTTGCGCAGAACCCAGGGCAGTTCGTGTATAGCGTCGCTTTTTGAGCGCAGCCTAAGAAACGCTGGGGTCTTCATAATTACGTATATATGTATTTTCTTTTAAAGGAACATACCAGCTACTAATTATGTATTGATGATGCGCCTCAGACATGCGTAACATTTGCTTTTTGATCGACAATGTTCACAAGTATGAACAAAAATACTTGTGCAAGATGGCTGGGCGCTGAGAAAGTCGTTAAACTTTGGCCGAGTAGCTGAATCGGGTCACGGACAGACAGACAGACAGACAGACAGACAGACAGACAGACAGACAGACAGACAGACAGACAGACAGACGGACAGACAAACAGACCAAAATTTCTGCGAAGAAGTATCCCGAGAAAGACTATCGTCTTTAAAATAAAAGCGCACGGATAGGGGGGGGTGTAAAGCGAAGGGCAGAGGCGGCGGGCGCACTACATACTTCGGCGCACACAAGGTGGGCGCACACTACCTTCCGAAGCTTGCAAAGCGGTGGCTGTGTGAATTACCGGCACTGATTTACCGCGGACGCACGCAGCAGCGTCTGCGGCACTGCTTATACACGCGTAATTAAGTAAGTCCTTGCTTTTTGTCGATCTCCAACACCGACAAGCAAATTTTGATCAATCATGTGCTCTCGCACGTGTACGATGTCAGCTCTTTGTTTCAAAATGTATATATCCTAATATGTTGTTCTGGAATTCTACCTATGTTGCAGGTGAGCAATTAAATTGCACGGAGGAATAAGAATTGAGGTTGTAGAGCGCTTGAGCCCGCGCCGGTCATTTGCGAACCTTGAACATGATCAAGCGTATTGTCAACATTTTGTCAGAGCCCTTCGTGTGCGTTTCCAGGAGTCGGACTACGGCAGCGGAACAATACTAATGAAAACTGCACATTGGAACCACTAGAGGGTCCGTGCAGGGCTATGATATCTCGATGGTACTTTGACCCCAAAAGAAAAACTTGCAACGAATTTTCCTATGGCGGTTGTGGGGGAAATGGAAATAACTTTGAGACACCAGACGAGTGCATACGAAATTGCTCCGGTAAGTCAAGGTGTTCAATGTTGTCACTGCATACTAAATCGCATGCATCGTATATATAGTCTGTTTAATTGTGTTCGTATGTGGGCTAAAAATGTGCATCAACTATTCAGCGAAATTTGGTGCATGAGAAAGGTTGCTAGTCCTTGCTAAAAATGCACTAAGGTTTTTTTGTTCGCCAGACTTAAGCGTGTAGCGGAATTTTCTAGTCTACGCGATTGCTAAATGTAGACTGGCATTGCTTAATGCTGGTCTTACTTCACGCACTTCTACATCATTTTGAGACCACGTCTACATGAGTGAAGGGATGAGGTCGGCAAATTCACTCATACTCAGATCAAGCCGTGATTCTGATTCTGAGTCTGGATGATTAATATCTTGGTGATACTCAGATCAAGCCGTGATTCTGATTCTGAGTCTGGATGATTAATATCTTGGTGGAGTCCGAGTGAGCCCGGTTGAGGAAAATGTTGGCGAATCTGAGTCTGAGTGAGTCCCAAGGGCAATGCATATTTCATGAGTGAATCTGAGTGAACTCTACAGCTTTTGCCGACCTTTGCGGAAGGGCACCAAGCAGTGAGGCACTATGCTAGTCTAGTCCTGCACTGCTGCTCTTTCTTCCTATCACTAGTGCAATGAACAAAGATGATGATTGCAAAAGGTTCCCCTGCCATGTCACTGCAGCCTCCGGACTGCTGCATTTTATATATTCAAATAATTATAAAATGTTTGCTGAGACTGTTTTAATAAAAATACCGATTTTTATAAAGTAAAGTTTAACGTAAAAGCAATTTCTAAACGGCAATAGAAATACCCTGATCATTTAGCATGCGCGGAGACAATGTGCGCGAAGCCAAGCATGCAGGAGAGGCCAATAAATCAGGCGTTTTAGAAGCGAAGCATCTTATGCTCGGGGCTCTGTCCGTCCCTCCCGCGTCCCACACCCCCCACAGCGCATGCGCGTCCCCTCCCCATCCTCTCCTACGCTCACCCCCTTTCTCTCCTCTAGGAATCATCTACTCTACGTAGCGGCACCCACGTCCCACAGCGCATGCGCGTCCTCTCCCCCCTCTCTCTTCTAGGAATCCTCTACTGTACGGAGCGGCTCCCGCGTCCCACACCCCCACAGCGCATGCACGTCCCCTCCCCCTCTCTCTCCTCTCCTGGGTCCCCCCCTTCCTTTCCTCTAGGAATCCTGTACGGAGCGGCGCGCACGACTGGTGGTGTGACAGCTGCATACCTCCGCTGGGGGGCGCCACGGTAGTTCCGCGGTATGGAAATGACGGAGCGCGCGCGCCTCATTCTCTCTCCTGTGCAGCACCGCTATGAGCACCCGGACCGCTGCCGTGAAATGAGAGCGGCGACGTTCCTCCCGCTCAAGCTAATTATCTCCCCGCTGCTTCGCATCCACACATGGTTCCCTTTTTTTTACAGAACTCACTGCCTGGCTTTCTTGGCTGGTGCTGCGAGCTGCACTCGCTGTATAAAATTTCTACTTATACTGACGCGCCGGTCGAGGAAGCGTCTGATCACATGTTTTTGCAGTCTTGCGATGATGTTCGTCCTTCACAGTTTTCATAATCAGTTCAGCTGCCTTTAAGACAGGCATTTCCCCCCATTTACTGCTTCGAAAGCTTGAGCTTCAGAATATGAACGCAGCGAACAATATATTACTTTGCCCATTGCCAGCACTGATGCTATCTCTTATCTATGCAATAATTATTCGTAGGGTTTGTTTTCTTCACAATAATGAAGCTTCAACATTACGTTATGTAAGTGTAAAGGGGAAAAGCCGTCATAAATTTTATTATGCGCTCAGAT
Organism: Rhipicephalus appendiculatus; assembly: GCA_030522465.1. NCBI lineage: Eukaryota > Metazoa > Arthropoda > Arachnida > Ixodida > Ixodidae > Rhipicephalus > Rhipicephalus appendiculatus. The sequence continues at coordinate 17,579 of JALIZH010001309.1, forward strand.
TGCAGTATACTAATCAGATTAAGAGTACAAAAAAATGAGACATATTGGCAGTGGTTGCATATAGGTGCCTTATACGCTTTGGCCTACGGCACTTTTTAGAAGAGCTCGCTGGCATTGGTCTGTGTCCTCAACACAAGCTTAACGTTACAATGTGCCAGTTGATAAGGGAATGCAAAGTGTAAGAAAAGGTTAGTGTTCGACTAACAAGGATGTTTCATTCTGTCAAAGGCTATAACAAAGGGGTCTTGTCATGACAAGCCTTCATCACGGTAGCTAAGCCATGGCCTCTGCATAGCCCTAATGGTTACTTTATTGACGTAAAAATGGTCTGATAGCGCTGAGAAGAATATATACGGCAAGACGGATTGATTTGGATACACGTGCTTTATTAAATACTTTAAAGAAGAAAAAGGTACAGAAGGAAAGCATATTACAAATAATTTTGTTTTTTTGGAAGTACTGAGAAAATAAAAGTTATTGAAGACATGTGCAAACCTAGACCACTCAGCATGCATGCAGGGAAAACCGACAAGACAAAATGCAGATCAAAGCGATGACATTAGGCAGTAGCGTAGCCAGAAATTTTTTTTTTCGGGGGGGGGGGGGGGTTCAACCATACTTTATGTATGTTCGTGCGTATGTATGTGTGCGTGCATATATACACAAGCAAAAGTGAAAAATTTGGGGGGTTTTGAACCCCCCCCCCCCCCCTTGGCTACGCCACTGGCATTAGGACACAGCTAAACGAAACAATTGATTTCGTAATGGCAGCCTGGGCTTTCTTGCTGAACTGAAGACCGGGACTGCAGTTCGGAAATACTGAAACGTGGTCGTCTACCACAGTAGACAGCTCTATGTACTACACAGAAGTTCAAAGCGATGGCAGAAATGAACGCGGTTTGATGCTGCAGTAGTTATCGCAATAATTTTTTTAAATCCAGGATGACGCTTCAGATAGCCGCATACTTAGATTGAGGTGCACGTTAATGAAACTGTGGTTATCGTAATTTCTGCAGCCCTCCACAACGGCATCCCTCATGAACATATTGTCACGTGGTCGTGACGTCGACGAAGGCAACAGTCAGCTGGTCACAGAAGAAACTGTTTATTTGGCCGAACTTGTGGCCGTGAAACATAAACTCAGATTACAGCAATGCACACTGGCACAGATAGCGGCGAACGGAGCGTCGGCCGTCGATCAACTGACGAGCAGTGAAGTGCGTCGGCATTTATACGTGTGGCATCGAATATTCCAGCCTTATCACTGGTTGTCGCGCAAGCTCTGGAATAAGCTCGAGTGTTCGCGTCTTGCGTGCAATCTTAACAAAACGATCTACAATAATCGGGAAGCTTCTCGAACAAAGAGGCGCGGTTTGCGCTGAGCATTGCTGACGGTCTTTCTGGGCGAAAACCGCATACAGCAGTTGTGAAAATTAGACACGCGTGGCAATATCGTGGTTTTGGGACGTAAAAACCCTGACAATTCTAATATTTCTTAGACGGTTCAAGTGATAGAATATGGGGACGAGTTCACACTTATACTGAAAATTTGTTAGAGTTTTTTTCGCTGTCTTGTCAATGCATTCCTCCACACTACTTAGCTGTCAAGGCTCAACTGAGAGAGAATGCTTCATCGCATTTGACAGCCTGCCTTGGCGCTTCTTGACCATTCCTATGTGCGCCACGAGAGCAACGTTGTTTAGTATCTTGGCTAATCGCGCTTTTTTATCGTACAGGGGCGGAATGAATACACCACAAACACAGAGCGCAGTGTGTGTGGTGTATTCAGTCCGTCCCTGTACGGTAAAAAATGCGATTACCGAAGATGCAACACCAACTGGCCCCTGTAGCTGCTCTTGTTGTTTAGTAGCATGACAGCGACTTGGCTGGAATGCTTGGCCTGGAATGCTTGGATCTCCGGGACCAGCCAAGCATTCCACGAGGCCAACATTCCGGGACCACATAAGCACGTGGTCCCAGACATCCCGTAGGGGATCTCCGGGACAACGTGCTTATGTAGTCGCTTATGTAATGTAATATCCCCATGCCATGGACTACCAGAGATGGCCGGCGCACTGCTTGGAGCGTCGTTGGTAGCGACGTTGTTTAGCGGCAATGCTCTGCTTCAGAAGCTTGAAGCCAGCTACTCGATGAAACAGCGCAAATTTTGAGCCCTCTCGGTTGCTCTGTCAAACACTGGGGTCAGGTTTTCTTCCTGTTTTATATTTTTATGCAGCTTTCTTTTCTGCATATTATAAGAGTTTTCTGTCACCATTATTGTAAGTTACACTTTTTAGATCACTGAGCTACGGTAGACCCACACGCGGTTGAGATAGTTGTGAACTGGTAGCCACGCTGGAAAGGTGAATGTTTTTGCCTCTCGGCGTATCTCGTGTTATTTATTGAAACGTTGTGAGGCTATACTTCCTGCTTCTCTTGCGTCTAAGGAAGCTCCTCTATCTGTAGGATTTCGTTACATCTCGCTTCGTGCCTAAGTTCAACGTGTATTCCTTGCCAGTCAACCAAGAACGTATGGCTCGACTACAGTGAAACCTGAGGAAGTTCGTCGCATAGGCACCCAGCCATTCCCGTTCGTTGAGTTCACACTGCTCTATTAACGTAGGCGTCAATGAGGCCAGTGTTTGACGAAGGCATGTAGGGTTTCCCCGGCACGAGTAGAATTTTGTTAGGCAGACTCACGAACTGGGTGTGCAGCATGTGCTCTATTTCTTGCTGCGATTTGTCGAGTTTCTGCTTGTTACGGCAGTTAGGATACACGTCCTCTGCAGCGAGTTCTGTCGGGATGTTTCACCCATCATACTTAATCACGTAGCAGCGCCAGGCAGACGCAGAGGTGGCGTAGAGGGACGGGCATTCGCTTTCTCGGCGAGACGGTGGTGCGCTCTCTTGCGCCCCAACGTAGTCAGCCCCAGGTTTCCGAAACGTGTTAGCAATTTTAAGTTTATTATATCATTTTATTATTATATTATATTATATTATTTTAGACTTTGTTCGCTCATTTTAACCCGGGTTTGAGCATTGCCAGCCTTCTTATGATCTGTATTGAGCGCTTTACTGTGATCATGATCACGACACATGAGATGGGTGGACGACAAGCACGGCCCCTAAAGTGCGCCAGACTTAATAGCCTTGAGCTTTCGAGCACACCATTACATTACTCACCGCGCCAAAGATGTCCTTTCGGAGACTGCTCCAAGCTGCCAATTTATGATCGAAGTGTTGCTCACGACAAAGAAATATTTGTACTCTTCGCTTTAGCAGAACGCGATTCCCATTTGTTACGCTCTCTAAAATTGTGATAATACGTACCTCGCTTCAAGGGTGTTGTGCCCAAGCGGAGAGAACCTTTTCCTTTGTAACGGGTGTACATAGCTTAACCCATTCGGTACCAGCGTGACCATATGGTCACGCAAATCCCGACGAAGCCTTCCAATTTATACAGGTTTAAAAAATTCCGCCGAAATCATGACAATACGCGCTGTGATAGCTCAGGGTGCTCCTTACAGACACTATGTGGCATGCAACGTCCTTCAGGTAAACAGATTTCTTTGTAGTATTGTTTTTTTTTTTCAATGGCGTGATGCACATGTCCCTGTAGAGTATTTGCACTATGCAATCTCCGGTGAAAATTTGAAGTAGAATAACCAAAGTCTTGCTCTCGAACAAGCGTGTTGTTTCACGTGTTACCATGTGGTCACGCTAGGCCTTTACCCTCCGTATTTTGGTTAAGTTTGCTCCTTCGTTTTACGCTCCTTGTAGGGTGATTCCACTACACTCGCGTGGCACTTTATTGTATACCCAGGTTTACTTTAAACGATATAGTCAGAATACTCGAAGAGGACGATAAAGATGTGTCGGCTATCTACATTTAGCTATCGGAAGCTGCCACCTGCTCAGAAGAAGGTTTCGCAAATAAGGATTCTGGTAGTCTCATAGACAACCTAAGTATATTATTAATTAACTGTTGGGATCTAACATCCCAAAACCACGACAGGATTATGAGGGATGCCGTAGTGGAGGGCTCCGGAAATTTCGACCACCTGGCGTTCTGTGCACCTAAGTCGTAGACAACCCAACTAGCAGGCAGCTTGGAGCAGGTGCTAGAACGGTGCTTGCTGACGGCCGTCGCATCGGTGGATCCGACGGCGATGAAGATGAAGCAGACTATGAAGAACAAGGTGATGGATCACCAAATATCTGTTTAGGTGTAGGAGATAAGCCCTTACGCGGAGTTATCTTCAAGAAGATCCAAGTGCCTCGCCTTAATGCGGTTGCCCAATATAACTGCATTACGGGAGGCGCTCACCAGATGAATGCGAACGTAGACACCTACCGCATTTCGATTCGTCACAGGAAATAGTGGTGAGCGATATTCACTTTGCGACGTAGCCATAAACAACGTGCGGTCCTTACGCGCAGCACATGATCTCACGTCACTCAACTTGAATTCCATACGCATATCCCTCAATGCTACATGACAAGATAAGATAACAACCCAAAAGGAACTGGCCGTCGGAGAACATCGACGCTTGTTGACAGTGCGCCTTCTCGTCCACATTTTCAATGACCAAACAGTCCACTTCGTTGAAGCTGTGCCTAACGGCAAAATGCGCAGGTGCGCTAGAGACAACTCCAGCAGCACGGTCACCACACAATGCAATAAATGCGACGTCGGCATGTGCATTGCGTGCTTGACGTCAGTTTACAATAAGTGCCCAGCAAATCCCTATTTTTTTTTCGCGATGTGTGAAGGCCTGAAACAAAATTCGTCACTTTGTGATTTTTGCTGTAGCCTAAGGGCCTAGCGTGACCATATGGTTATGCGGCATATTTGGTAAACTAAGACCCCGTTCGCGATGAAATGTTCAGTGGGATCTATACGCGATGTAGATACGATAAAAAACCACACATGCTTTCACAAGACTCATAAAAGAGAAAGCAGTCTGGGTTAAAATTAGGGGTGTGCGAATATCAAATCCTTCCTTTCAAAACAGACTCAAATAATGAAAAGCAAGTGTTAATCGAGTCAACCGTTTAATCAACTGTTATCCGAATATTATTATCAGGAGTAGTACTACTGGCTTTTGCAAAACGTTTTCACCAGCCAAACATGAAAAGGTAAGTTTGTTGCTTCACAACATTTAAAAACTTGGACGATGCTTGAGCTTCGCCTTCAAGAGCTGAACGCGATAGCATAATCGGGCCCGTGTGCGTTGCCTTCAACCATGCCGCAAGGAACCGAACGACTGTGCGCGTAACATTGGCCGTTTGAAAATATCCTATAGTGTCTACTGGATGTACAGTTGCCAACTGCCCACTACGCCATAGTTCTGCCTTTTCATAATTGGCTAAGTACCCACTATTCTTCCGTTTAGGTGCCACGTGCAGTTGCGCAGCTGCCCTCAATGTAATGGGTGGGCAGCTTAAAACCACCCACTCGTTGCGCAGTGCATTGTTTTGACGGCTGGTGCGATTCTAAAATTAATATACCGGGTAGTGTTTTTTTTCAAAACAGTTACAAGCAATGACGTAGCTATGTGGTAGAACTTCTTGCCATGCAGACTGCCTGGGTGATCCTCACTTCCAACCGAAAATTTTCATGATTTATTTTATCTGCATCTTGCTCGATTTTTGGGTCACGGAGAAGATGATGTTTTTTCGCTGACAACCACGACGCCGACACCGAAACTGAAACAGTAGTTTCGTCGAAACGAGCTCTTTAACGCTATCGTGTAAATATTCACTACCCCATATGCAATTCCTAATGTTGTCAAGAAGGATGGATAGCTGGTTAGTATATTGATGAGCAGCGACACACTTGTGATTATTACCATTCCTCTAGACAAAGAAAACTTCCACTCACTAGACACACTATGGCTGATGTGTTAATCTTGTCGTCATAGTTTAATCCTCTCAGCTTGTTTTCTCCGCTTAGACAAGCTATAGCCACTTATCGGCAGAATGTTCGTTGCATATGCTTCCTCTTAGGACAACCGAGAATATTGCTGGATCTGCTTATTTTTAAACATTTTTGTCACTTGTGAAATGGCTACCCTCTTTTTTCGGTGGTATTCTGCAGTTTTATTTTGGCACTCAAGTGCAGCGACGTGTTCGGCCTTGAACAAAGTGATATTCTCTGTCCGCTACGCTTGAATACTGGCAAATTTGTTTGAGCGCCATTGGAGTGAGGCAACTTATCCCATTTTTTAGTTTCTTTTCCCCATTCTGAAAAATTTGGCTTACGTACGTAAATATTTGTCCCGATTTCAATGGACATTATGAAACAGTGTTCCAACTTTTGGAATAGCAGGAGTCCTTGCGAATGGAATCGAATACCGAAATGTTCTAAGTAAATACTCGCACACTGCTACTTGTATGCGTACAAATATACATACATAATTTAAAACCTATTGCCTGTATTGCTTACATCCTATATTACTGATAACGTGAAATGGAAACATTTTGACAAATACATTCAAATGCGTTTCCAGGAGCCGGAATACACAGACGAAACCGCAATCGTAAAAACTGCACAGTGGAACCAGAAAGCGGACCATGCAGGGCTATGATATCTCGCTGGTATTTTAACACGACCAATGGTACTTGCGAGCGATTTTTCTATGGTGGTTGTTTGGGAAATGGAAATAACTTTCAGACGCAAGATAGGTGTAACAGAAGATGCTCTGGTAAGTCCAGATATTTCGTGTTGGCATTTGAGTCTATGCTTGATGGTGTGCACCAGATGTATGACCAACTTCCTTGTCGTGGTACGTGGACCAACAATACGCATCATGTAGTCAGTGAAATTTGGTGCATGACAAAGGCTGCTAGGCTTTGTAACATGTGCACTAGGGTTTTTTGCGCTATTATAGACAATAATGTAGCGGTACTTTCGAGTCTACATAGTTGTTAATTGTTGATCGGGATTGTTAAGTTCTAGTTCTCCTTCAAGCACTCTTTCATCACGGTGAGAATACGTCTACACAAGTGATGTGCACCAAGCAAATATACCCCATGGTAGTCTAGTCGTGCGCTGATGCTCTTTCTTCATATCATCAGTGCGACGTACAAGGATGACGCTTCTAAATGCTTCCCGGCCATGCCACTGCAGCCGCCGGACTACTACATTTTATATCCTAGATTCGCACAATTAAGAAGTTTTGGCTATTGCTATTCAAACAACTACCAAATTTTATGATGCCACACTTAACAGAAAAGTGTTTTCTCAGTGACATTAGACACATTTTCATAATTTTGACTTAGCGGGGACTGATATTACGCGTGAAGCCAGCCATCCGTGTCATGCCGATAGATAAAGCGGTTTTCTCCGGAATAAATTAGGCAGCCGCCTTCGCTGGAACGAGAATTGTCCTTGCTGTATCCGATTTGTACTTACATGAAGACGCTGTCTCAGAAGCATCTGATAATGTTTTTCGCAGTGGTGCGACGAAGGGTGTCCTTACTACATTATAGCCAGCGGAGCCTGACATATTGCCTTAATTGTCATATTGAGTTCGACTAGATTTTAGGACAATGTTTTCCCCTTCGCCTGCATTTAAAACTTCAGCTTGACGATAAAAACGGAGCGAACTCCAAATGACTTCACCTATTGTCAAAAGTGAAGTTCGCTCCACTTTATGGGATAGGTATAGCTCCCAGCTACTTATGAGAAAGAGAAAGCTGCAGTAAGGGATGTACATGAGAATGAAAGCAGAGATAATGGCAGGGATTGGATCAGGTACAGTATACGTTTAGCCACCCGACACTTCTTCGGAGAGCTTGCTGACACACGTGCAAATTATCAAACGAACCTTACCTAATGCTACAAGGTGCTCCAACTGGTGTATTGTGCAGAGTTCTGTTAATTCGTGGGAAAAGTATGTCTGATATGACGCGCAATGAAGGAAGTGGTCAATGAAATGATTGCGCACCCGATATTACAAAAAATGGAGCTTGCTCAGACCACCTGAACACTTATTTAGTATTTAAAGAAGCTCTGCTGACGAGTTGTTCCTTCAACAACTATAAGAACATCATGAGTCATCACATTCCGCATACTATAGAATGGCTAAGGCCTTAGTGGGAAGAATTTAACATTTCAAACGCGACTACCTCCATACCACAGAAGATTCGCGAGGTCATGCAGACTGGAACAAATACCTGAGAGCAGCTTACGTAGTCATTCGCCTTTAGGGCTTAATCATACCATACGACGTTAGAACAGACGCCGAACGTGACTGCAGCCGTCTTCTCGGAAAAGCCTGTGGCATCCGACCCTTATATTCTATCCCAGTCGTCCTCTAACCCTCTCACTGTCGGTCTGCAGGCAGACCTGGAACGCGAGTGTTCAGCATGGAAAAAAGATACAGAAACGATGATTCGCTAGCTGATAAAGTGCGATGCGAGAAAGTATCAAGTCACACACAATATACAGGTATGCACGCAGAAAGGAACAATGGCTTGGTAATATAGTTGCGCAAATTGAGGTGCCCTTCACCAAAGGAGCTCTTCATGCAGGGCAGGGAACGATCACTATGAAAGAGCACTTACAGACGATGACGGAAAAGAAAGAAGCTACCGACAGGAGCGCTGAACTATCAACTGAACTTTTTATTCCTCGCAGCAACATATACTTCAAAAAGCACATCATCACATGATGATCCGACTCACCCATAGCTACGTTCCACAGGAAAGGAACTATTTCGATTTCTATTTATAGCACTGTGAGTCGTGTGAGTTGTGTTCTTGTTTTTACATCTGCTTCTAATGCCGCGTCGATATGGGTGCCGACAGTTATTGGAGGGGTCTCCTGAGAAGAAATGCAGTTAGAAAGATAGAGTACAAGAGTGATTCGCCGACTGGGTAGCAGTTAGCTAGTAAGTAAATGTTTAGCCTGAAGTCAACATTCAGGCTAAGGCTAAAACAAGCAAGCAAGTAAACATTTTTGTGGAAGTTGTCACGGAACACAAGTTCCTAGTATTGAGCTACTCTTGCTTGCCCATTGTTGATCAGTTGACACATATGGCAGAGGATGTTTTCGCGTGTTTTCAAAAGCACTCAAATGTATGCAGCGATGTACGAGTGGACAGAACTTGTAATACACTGCACATGACGTGCGAGCATATAGGGACATTTGGAATGGCCGTACATTGACCAACTAGGAAGCGCTGGACGCCATGGTAGCATTGGCCGGAAAACGGGAAGTGAGCAGTCGTTTCTCTAAAATATGTATGATTCGTTTTTTTCACGTTATGCCTTGCTATGAAAAATAAATGATTGAAGCAAGGCATGCTGTTGGGCTAGTCGGTTCATTGTTACGTAAAGGTTTAAACTGCGCGAAGAAGACGGGACGGAAAGAGGAACACATACACACACACAAGTGCAGAACTTCCAAGTGACTTTATTTGCGGAAAACAGGTGATCTTATAGTTTCTTCACAATAACAAGAACAAGGAACAATCGCGATGATACAGATGAAATCAGCAACAATGATGCGCGCGCATCATGTACAGGGCAGTGACCTGATGCGTCCGTCTAAGAAGTGAATTTCTTCTCTTGATAGCGAGGGAGAGCTTACGCAGTTATCTCCCCGTTTTGCGATAAAATACGCCTCAACGATTTCTCTTTCGGTTCTCGAATGGGCCTTCGATAATAATTTCGTCTTATTCAGATGAGGCGAACAGCTCTTGCTATCACAGCTCTTACAGTGTAATGCGAGATTGCTGCCCGTGCCGGTACGCAAAGATCTGTTGTATTCCTGAGCTCGCTCATTGAAACATCGGACAGTTTGGCTTATGTAAGACCGACCGCACGAAAGGGGTATCTCATAAATAGTGTTGGAAACACAACTGGTGAACTTCAGCTGGTGGTTCTTCTTGCATGACCACTCTTGTTTCGTTCCAGTCAGAAGCGGGCACACTTTCCGAAGTTTGCACGGTGCCGAGAAGACGACGCGAATCCCATACCGTTGTGCAGCCTTCTTAACGTTGTGGGACAGACAATGTAAATAAGGCATGACGAAAGGTGGTTTTTGATCCAAGCGTTTCTCTTGCTGATCTCTAGACTTCAGCTTTTGAAGCAGGCTCTCGGATGTGCTGCGAATCAGGTGTTGCGGATAACCAGCAGATAGCAAGTGCTCAACCTGTCGAGTGAAAATCGAAGATGCTGTATGAGCATAGGACTTCTGCAAGGCGGAAAGTCAGGTAGACGTAATTATGCCACGTTTCACAAGTTTTGAGTGGGCACTTTTGTAAGGTAGTAGGCTTTTGTTGCTCCTTGGATTGTACTTCCAGCACACGTGGTCGCCTTTAAAATGCAAATTGATGTTCAAGAACTGGATGTGGTTGTTCTTCGTCGTATTTTATCGCAAAACGGGGAGATATGTGCGTAAGCTCTCCCTCGCTCTCGCTATCAAGAGAAGAAATTCACTTCTTAGACGGACACATCAGGTCACTGCCCTGTACGTGATGCGCGCGCATCACTGTTGCTGATTTCATCTGTATCATCGCGATTGTTCCTTGTTCTTGTTTTTGTGAAGAAACTATAAAATCACCTGTTTTCCGCAAATAAAGTCAGTTGGAAGTTCTGCGCTTGTGTGTGTGTATGTGTTCCTCTTTCCGTCCCGTCTTCGCGCAGTTTAAACCTTTACGTAATAAATGATTGAGTCAATTATTTTACCGTGTGAATGTTGTAGAGCCGCCCGTGACGCAGGTGAAAGGATGGACGAAAGCTGCACAGGCACTTTCATTCTTCACAGTTTCCAGTCTGCCTCAATCAAACAATCTGTATGAGAAAACACCAGCATTTTGTGGCTATGTAGCTCCACAGCAATATCATCTAGCTCCACAGCTTGTCATCTAGAACAAATATCATTATTTCCCGTTTGGCTGTGTTCAGCTTTACATACAAAACAAATTGTATGAATGAATGCAACGGTGTACCCTCTTTCTGCATAGTGTTCACATATCACCTTACTAATTTTTGGGAAAAGTATATTGCACAGAGCTGAAAACAAAATTTTGAAATGTGTCATAAATTCCATAGCCCGTTTCATAGAAGGCTGCCAACAATGTCCTTATGAAGAAAACTCCCTTCTCTAATCCAATCTAGAAACATTATTTATTCTAGGGTAGCGAATCGGTATCGATTATCCAGGTGAACATTACACGACATGTCTCGTTTAATGAAGGGACGAGTCATTGCACAGTTTCCTTTCGTTGCACAGAAACTTCACAATGTTACCCATTGCAAGCAAGTGGTATGCGTTGCTTTGTTTCAGCACTACTGTAGCTTGCCCTGCCATTGCTACGAAACAGATTTGGCATTGAATAAATATAAGTGCTCCGAACTATGCAATAATACTGGCCCATTTATTGCGAAGTTAGATGCGGTGGTATATTTAAAGTTGTACACATAGCTAAAGTGCCACATGTGCTCGCCATCACAGGCACTGTCCAAGAAATTTTAAGCCAGCGCACTTCATCTAAATTGAGTTATTCATTAGTCAAGGAACAATCATTTGTGCGCCCATTCTTGTGCTGCTTCAACATACCGTGCAATACGCCTGCTTTTCAGCTGAATGCTCGCATTTGTCCGGCCGCTAAACTTGTAAACTGTTCATGACAGCAGGTGCGGGAGTCACTATGGCGTCTACTGGGCTTGTTATGACTCGGTGTCGGTAGCTTTGAAAGCAATGATATATGTTTTTTTTGTCTTTTTCATTTTTTTTCAGGTAAGAAACAAAATCGAACGACAAGAAAGAGCTAGGCATCTCTGATGGAACGAAAATTGCTTCAATAAATAAAGTGCCCATAACCATACCTTGCGAGGACTTTGGTCCATGAGTTTCTTTTCAGTGAAGACGTATCCTCTGCTCACTTTAACTTGGTCCAGAGATAAAGCATCGAGGGATGTGCTGACATGAGCAGTTTAGGGGTGGATGAGGTAGGAAGAGCGGAAAAACTATAATGATTACTATGATAGAAACATGGACAGATTCATGATTCGTATCTAAGAAGAGTATGTAAGAAAACACGGCAATAAAAATTTGCGCATACCAATTCTTTGTTTATGAATTTCATTTACTGGTGTCATTCAGTATTCAAGCCTCCAATCGAGAATACCAAGCTAGTCAAATGACCAAATGCATAATCTATATAATATCTGAAAGTATAAGATGTGTCGTTGTAAACATGTGATTACTACATATTACCAGTACATATTACCTTGCATTACACATTAACTCCTAATACTTGTGTGTGTCCTATGACTTGTGTGCGTACTGTGAGATAATGTGTGTGACGCACATTATCTCACAGAAACGTGCCCTTAATGTCGATAAAACTGACATCTGTGCTCTAACGTGAGTACCGACGTTAATTCGTACCATCGGATACCTTTGGGCGTCACTGAAGTCGACGTGCCTAGTAAGCCCACGATCAATCCCGCAGCTAGGGGCGCGGGGATGGGGAGGGTCCTATAGGCCTCTTCCACCTCTGAATTGTTGCTTCCCCAAATAGGCACATTTCTCAAATAGTTTAGGCGTTCAACGAGTCGTTCCACGTCCTCCGAAAAAAAAATCCTCGCTACAAGGCCCACGGGATCATGGCCGTCGTCCAGGTTGGGTCTCCCCCTCCTCTGAAAGGGGGGAGGGGCATCTTTCTGCCAACTGAATAAAGTTTGTTCATCATCATCATCATCGCTACAAGCCTGCCCACGACATACATATAACTGCTCAAAATGCAAAAAGTACTCAAAAAATTCGGCAGATCCCACGCACCTCGGGAATCGATGTTATGGGAAGCATGCGGAGTGAAGGTGACTGTTGTAATTCTTAAATGCGAAGCATTTCTTTGCGTACTGAAAGCACTTAGAGCGCTTCTATCTACGTATCCATCTATCTAGCCGCCTACGTCTGGGTGCTCTTGTGATCGTCCTTTTAACTTGAGGTAGACCAAAATTAGTATGGGAGGCTAAGAGAAATTCCCGTCGCGTACGTCGTCAAACTCATTTCTTCAGACACGTGTGGCTCATACCCGTATACCACGGGCTGCGGTATGCGGGTATGCGCCACAGGTGTTTCACAATTTATACGTACCCAGGAACGGCGAGGACAGACATTTGTCGTTTAAATGCGAGAGCGTTGAGAAAAAACAGACATCGGCGGCGTTGACACTGGTAATTTAAATGCGATAGCGTTAAGAAAAACTGACATATATAGTGTTGACCCGACGAATGCAAAGAATCGAAATTAGAGACCCAGAGGAATCGAACCCAAGCTTTCTGCGTGGCAGTCAAGTATTCTAGCACAGAGCCACTTGAGGTCTCGAAACTGCTTTGGAAAAAGGCGTTATGCAGGCGTAATGTTGGTGAAACGTCAATTGTGGTTGCAGTGCTGGCTATCTAATTTTAAAAACATTACATATGTACTTCTATGATGAAGGAGTCGTGTCGGGTTAACGTCAATTGTATACTTAAGCCCAAACCACTGCACTTGGTCTACGTAGCACTGTCGATGGCTAGCATCCTCGCAAGCGCAAGGGCTACATATCAGCTAGGGCTTCTGGTGTTGCCAATACCCATGTATCTGTTGGCATCGTTACACAACTGCAAGCAACTGGTTACATGAAACATAGTTCAACGTATGTCTGTGCGTGCATCATTTGTACGTCTCTTTAGCGTCATTTCGTAACGTTTCGTTGAATAAAAAAAATGATTCCCATGGTACTTGGGATCTGCTTAATTTTTATTGAGCGAAACATTACGAAATAACGCTAAAGATATGTTCTACACACGGGCATATGTTAAGCAGTCGCATATGTTTTAGATAACCCGTTGTTTACAGTTGCGTAACGATGTCAACAGCAATGTGGGTATTAGCAACACAATATGCGGTAGGCTGATTTGTAGCGCTTGTGCTCGCGAGTATGGCAGCACTGTACACTCCTACATAAATCAACTTCAGTGGATCGCGCTTAACTACAATTGACGTTAACCCGACGTGACGGTTGTGTCATTGGAGTATATATGTAATGCTTATAAAATTGGATAGCCAGCACTGCAACCACAATTGACGTTTCACGAACATTAACGTCTATTTGAAAAGCAGTTGCGAGACCTGGCGTGGCTCTGTGGTAGAATACTTGACTGCGACGCATAATACTGAGGTTCGATTCCTGCTGGGACCCTGACATTTATTCTTTGCAGCCGTCCAGTCAACCCTTCCGATGACGACCGAGACATAATCGCTAAACACGCATACCCTCCAATACTAATTTTCGTCTACCTCAAAGAGCTGATCACGAGGTCATCCAGACGTAGGCAGCTGCATAGATAGATAGATATATAGATAGATAGATACGTAGATAGAGATGCTAAAAGTGCCAACAGTACGAAAAGAAATGCTTCGCATTTAAAATACTGAAAATGGACGAAGTCGGTCCCACTCGGAGGGCTTGACCTAAAGCAATAAAAAATGCAATACAGGCCACTACTAGCATATTGCTTGGCATGACATCGACTCCCAGATTGACAGGGATCTGCCACCTTTTCTCTTTTAAGCACAACATTAATTAGAACTCGCAGACAAGAAAGTCAAGGAAAGCATATGGGATGTTGTTTGTAGCAATTATGATGTAAATGTTGTGGGTATCGGGCTTCCTGCGTCCCGTCCATAGCTAAAGCAAGGACGAGGGAGGCTTCAAGTCAAAACAAACAACAACAATTTATTTAACTATGCGCTGCATACGGCAGGGTCGGCCCAGGGACTCGAGACAGCGAAGCGGCGACCATGATTCACGGGACGCAGCAATCGGCCAGCGCGGGTGGCAGCAACCGTCCTTCCTGGCAGCCAAGTCACCTCTCCCCTGGGCAGCGCGCAGGCTGCCGCTTTTGAAGAGCGCAGGTAGGCGAACGGCACCGCCACTGCGCAACACGTGGCGCTATCTCTGGAGAGCCGGTGTGCGTGGTTCTTATACATCCCCCCCCCTCAAGAAGACGGGGTGGGGACCGAAGGACGGTTCAGAATGTCCGACCATAGGGACCCTAAAGCGTAGTGAGGACAAAAGAAAAACCAATAAACTTTTTTCCTCACGCCACCAACAACTTATATGAATTCCGCACAGAACAACGAGGCGAACAGAACGCCAGTGCACTTTGGGGATACAAAAACAAGCACAGGTGAAAAAAATGCGTCACCTTCCCGAACCCTCTTTTTTTTTTTTTTCTTTTTCTTTTTTTTTTTTTTTTTACTGAGGACGCAGGTGTTGCTTGACGGTGTCGGTGATTGGGTGGCGAAGCTCTGGTGAGGAATGTCTGGATCCCGAGCAGCTGAAATAAATAAAATAAAGTGGACAAAAAGATACCTTGCCGCTACCAGGGACCGAACCTGCGACCTCGGAATAAGTGTTAATGATGAGAAAGCTGCCGATTTTTTGGACATGCTTGAAAATTCGGACGCTCTCACGGGGCCCCCCAGAAGCCCTACCCCGAAGGTAATGTGTGCAATTGTAGGACGTCTTATGAACACCCAGTATCGCCACGCAAAATTACGTCAGTGAGCTCTTGAGCAACAAAATAAAAAAGAAAACTAGAGCCGCTTTTCTTTAACTTCGACATCACCACGGCATAGAGGGGAAGCAAATCAATATATTGCATAAAAAAATGTTTCAATTGTAAATGGGAAATGTTGTCATTAAGCGAACGCTTAAGTAAAGCGGAAATGAAACCGACCGCGAGTTCAATAAAATATGCATCGGCAAGGTTTCGCATGGCGATCGAAAGTTTTTGCACCCGTTGGCCCGAAAGACGGTAATTGCCGTAATACGAAACATCTATTTTCCTCAAATTTATTCCGCTCGCCCGAGGCGACAACTCTGCGCTATTGCACCGTTTCGAGCACAAGGACGCGGGTTGGATTACGGAGGGCCTTTTATGCTAACGAAACGCTGTATAAACGCTTCGTGTATGGAGGCATGCGTACATTCTCAATAAACAAGTGTGGCAAAAGTTGGTTTTTAAAACATTCAGTCGCGGCGTTTCAAATGGGCCCTAACTATTTTTTACATGTTCAAGGCCAGTATGTAATCAAGTGCCGCCTTTTGAAAGAGGATATTGTTATTTACAGGTGATTGTACCGGTCTGTGAACTGATACATACGGCCGAAAGATGCGAGTCCACCCAATGCAATATCTGGATGCATGTTGCGAGCGGCCATTCCTCACCGACGTGACGTAAACGTGTACACACGAGCCACCCGAAATTTAATCAATGTTATTTGAAGACAGTTAGTAGTCTTCAGTGGTTTGTCTACTAGTACGTGGTGTGAAAGGGGAGGGGGACCAATACTCGCACTCCAGTCCACAATGGCACGCATGACACAGTCAGAAAACACCAGTGCGACTGCATGCGCTTTTAATTAATTCGAGAAACACTTGCAAAGCGCCGCGTTCTTGTGCTCGAACCACTTCGTAGAACAGCATATATTGGAGACTGTATTCTCGTTGTGCTCGTAACGCTGGCTTATGTAGCAGACAAAAGGCGAGTTTTGTGCAGAACATGCCGTAAAGTTGCGAAAGGACCACTACGCCGTCAAAAAGATTTGCAAAGGTAGCAAATGTTCCCACTATTGATAGCTTGCGTGTGGCGTCATGGGCGAAGAACATGGCTCCCAAATGGCGGCTTAAATGACGTCAATGTAGTATAATCCCTGCAGCCCTTAGCCTGTTTCAGAGGGACGACGAGGTCGCGGAGACGTTATTGGGCCACTGTGTATTAATAAGTAAAGAGCCAGCATGCGGTGCACGGATAAGGGAAATACAACATCACAAAGTTCGCAGCCCACCGTTTTGGTGCTCGAACGTGCCTGTTTATGTGACGTCCGTGAAAGCCGTCTATACGTCTGTAAAGAGCCCTCCATAGTCCGACGTAACGTCGACGCGCGCGCAGGCTCGTCACAGCTGCGCTACGCTAGCAAACGCGCAGCACACTGTAGCATAGAGTAGCATGCGTTATGTCTATAGTCCAACGCGAGGCGTAACCGATGCGCCCGGCTTCCATCGGCGCGCCCTGGCTTCAGCCGGCGCGAGACGCGACATGTTCTATTCCGCGCCGGCGACGTTGCCCAGTTTCCACAGCGTCCGCGCCTCTTCGTGACGAAGGGGCGCGGGGCTTGCTCAAATTCGCATGCGTCAAAGCTACGTAACGCAGCGCGCAAGTGGGGAGTGTAAATTGTTCAATTCAATAAGGTGACGAACCTGGCCTCGCCAACTGCGGCCGCCGGTGTCTGACGCGAACGCTGCGCCGAACTATAAACGGACCTTTAACGCATTCTGTGCCCCTACGTGCAGAACTTTACGTTGGTGTTGTGGCTGATGCTGATTAATATAGGTTGAATGCTTTATGATGGTTGGGAAACATTAAATCACTCGCTCGTTGCGCACTGCACACAGTGTGACACCTGGGGTAATTCTAACGCTTCTTCCGCTCATTAATGCATCTGTTGACTTGACTTCTCGCAAGACATGACGCCTGTATAAGGTTTCTTTGGGAAGAAACTACAAGCACTGGCGTGATATTGTAGTATCCCTTCACTGCCGGGTGTCGCGAATTCGCGACATACCGAAAAAACTCTGTGCAAACAAGTCACGAAACGCGTGCCGCCTTTAATGTCAAGTACTCACGGGGAACGTAGCTTTCAGAATGAAAAATTGAAGGACACTTTGTACATTCCAAAGTGTGTTCGGCGAAAGCGTGTGGCCATTCCACTGACTATGCCATGTTTTTATCTTTTACACTCTCAGTGGGATAACACACAAACCGAATGTGTGCGTGTTTTCTTTTTTAATTTTTACCGCGAATCGCAGCGAGACGCGAGACAGACGGACGGACGGACAGACGGACGGACAGACGGATGGACGGACGCACGGACAGACGGACGGACGCACGGACGGGAGTGACGGACACCGGACGGACGGACGGACAGACGACGGACGGACGGACGGACACCGGTCGGACACCGGACGGACGGACACCGGACGCCGGACGGCCACCGGACGGCCACCGGACGGACGTGAGCATGATACATTAAAGGCTTTCGCCTTAAAAACCTTGCGCCGTCTTCAGTAAGGTATTCTACGCTAGAACCAATTGTTTTGTAGCTCATGGCGGAGAGCGCGAAGCACGTACGACAGCTCTCACTTCTTCGTTCTTTCTCGCCTGAGTTACGTAAGTTCAATTTTCAATAATTTTTGTTTATTTGGAGTGTACACACACAGCAGGTGGCACACAATGTGTTACATAGTTTTGAAGTGCATTTTTGTTGCGAGATCCTCGTTTCTGTGGCATATCGCGAATTCGTGACATACCTAAAAGTATGCATTAAAGTTGCATTTTAGATCATTTAACTGCAGAATCAATTAAAGGTTGCTATTTAAAGCTGGAAAATTAGAACAGTTTTTATTTTGTTCGGCGGCTTCATAATTCAGGCATTAAAAGGGGTATAATACTTGACAGACACTTATACTGCGTTTGTTGAATTCCGGATGAAATGCTGTTTTTCTTTTTTTAGGTACAGCCCGACAATCGCGAAGGACACTGGTGGCGGTGGCAGCTCAGGTGCCCCACAAAATTTCGGCAGTCTTTTGAGCTTATAGCAGCTTAAGCGGTAAAAAAGGTGGAGGGAACACTTTCGCTTTTTTGAATGTGAGTGCGAAGCTGCTGCACTGCTGCGCTGTTCTGACGTAACGTCTTCAGAGTCGCCACCACGAACACGGTTTAGTACATGAGACGTGGCCCCTGTACATTTGTCCAGTAAAGTGGTGCAACCTTTTTGCTTTAATTTCGGATCAATGACCGGATATATTCCCGAACATACGTAACTGAAGAACCCCATGACAGGCACGATGGACAGGTACTTCAGTAGAACAGTACAAAAACGAGGCTTTGCACATACGCAAGGTGATCAAAATTAAGCTTTAAGGTTTTTCTTAATGTTGAGCCATAGGAGGAACAGTCGGCTCAATACGAGTTACAACACGCTGGCTGTGATTAAAGTGGCCACAACCCTGAACAATGACACGGACAAACGTTAAATGGGTTCAGAAAGTACCCCTTTCTGAGAGAGTTTAATTCACCATTTTTTTCTATGTAAGTGCCGCTTTGCAGTGTTGGCGCAAATTCAACACAGACAGCGCGTTGCAATTCATATTCAACGCCAATACGTGAGATCTACTTTGAAGATGTGTTTCGTAAACAGGGAGCCACAAAGTGA
>JALIZH010001310.1:0-20815 GCA_030522465.1 Rhipicephalus appendiculatus
ATGAATAGGTTTAATGACTCCCTCTGCTTTAATGTAGGGGTATAGCCTGAGTGAAGAACAAACACGAATTTTAAAAAAATAAGCACAAAAACACACCACGCTTATCTTGTATTTAAGTTATGAGCGTGTCTGTGTTCTTAGTGCCGGCTATACCATTGTGTATAAGCATCAAATTGATGATAACGAGCTTTGCAAGATCCGCTGCTGTGTTTATTAACGTGCATTTCGAAGGTAACTGTGACAAAGAAGTATAACTGTGGCAGTTGTTAGTTCACACTCACCAGCGTACTTAGATTTCGGTGCAGGTTAAAGAACCCCAGTTGGTCGAAGTTTCCGGAGCCCTCCACTATGGCATCTCTCATAATCATATCGTGGTTTTCGGACGTTAAACCCGAGATATTATTGTCAGTTCACGCTCATCCTGTACATACATGTGTGCTCATTTCATGCGTCTTTCTTTGTGTTTGAGCAGCGGGCTTTAAGTGTTGAGCTGTGACAGTTGTTAGCGCTCGTCCTGCATATGTTCTTTTTTCGCGGGAACTTTCTGCTTGGGCAGTGAGCTGCAAGTTTCGAGCTGCTTGTCGTTCTATATTATTATTTCTTGCTATATCATTCATTCGTTTGCGCTTGTGGCGAAACAATGCACAATAAACGCTGAACAACCACTGTGTAGACAAGTTTCACTTCCGTGTTTTAACGGACAATAATAGCTCTTTGTTTTAAGAGCAGTCAATGGCCAAAAATAGGAGAAAAGGCTGTTGTCTCGCAACAATGAACTCGTCAACACTACTAGACATTACGCTGATCAGTTTGCTAGTTTTTAAGGGGGGATATATAATGAGGCGGATGAGTGTCTGGGGTGTTTTCGCCAGAAGAAAGCTATTTGCGTGCAATGTATAGATGGAGTATAGCATGGTGGCGGAGTTTTCAACGCCGTTACATTTATTGGATCTTTTTAATGAAGTTTATGAAAACTGCCTGTTTATTATAAAGCCGACATCCTGTAAGGAGGGAAACGCTATTGTTCTTAGAGGTCATCCTGTACTGTGGGATGTTGCTGATAGGTGGGAGCCGTGCCATCTGCGCTCCTCAATCGACCCATTGTTATGTGGTCAAGCAGCGTC
The DNA here is from genome assembly GCA_030522465.1 of Rhipicephalus appendiculatus. Lineage (NCBI taxonomy): Eukaryota > Metazoa > Arthropoda > Arachnida > Ixodida > Ixodidae > Rhipicephalus > Rhipicephalus appendiculatus. The sequence goes on from JALIZH010001310.1 coordinate 1,125, forward strand.
GTTCCGCGTCTAGCCGTGAACAAATCTTTCACCAACATAGACGCCCCTTCCACTGCTTTTATCCCGTCCACCAACCTTCCTTCTCGCTTTTCACTATACTGCAACCGTTCCCCCGGCCGACTGAATGTCGGTCGATTGGGATCGGTGAGCGGCCACGCTCTGGCGGTGCCTTGCGAGGCATTAACAACACGCAAGACATTTCGTGCAGTGGTCGAAAACTTGTCGGATATGCGATTGGCCAAGTGCACTGTTCTCTGCGTGATCGCGACTCCTGTCGCGTCTATTGACGAGCTGGTGCATGACCAGCGTGTTTTCAGTGAGTACTCGTGACCATAGGTCGGCGAACTCACTCATGAGTCGACTCACTCGGACTCATTCAGACTCAGATCGAGCCGTGAGTCTGAGTCTGAGTGTGTCCGGGTAAGTAATATTTTGGTGAGTTTGAGTCCGAGTGAGTCCGGGTCAAGAAAATTTTCGTGAGTGTGAGTCCGACTGAGCTCGGCTCAGGAAAACTTTGGTTAGGCTGAGTCCGAGTGAGTCCGATGCGCGAGATATATTTCTTGAGTGAGTCTGAGTGAGTTCCACTTTTTTTTTGCCGACCTATGGTCCTATCTACTCATCTTCAGCATTACTAGCAGCCTTGCCTGGATTCACGTTTATACTTAAGTCTACACCTATTACAAAGCAGTATCGTTCATATATCATCTCAATATTTACTGATAAGGGGCGCGAATTACGTAGGGGGGTGCCTTGGCCTCCCACCCCCGCCAACTCTTCTAGGGAAGATCTTGATAAATACATCTTATGTTGTCATCTCTTTTTAAAAAAATGACCTTACTTCGTTGCGAGTACTCATAACTCGTATTCGACGGTACTATATGAAAAGGCGCCAAGACAAGCACCGAATACGTGAGATATTGGTGCTAAAGAGCATTGACACCACGGTCTAATATGCTAATTCTAGGCTAACGGACTCATGAGTCGACTCACTAGGACTCACTCAGACTCAGATCCAGCTGTGAGTGTGAGTCTGAGTGAGTCCTGGTGAGTAATCTTTTTTTGAGTTTGAGTCCGAGTGAGTCCGGGTCAAGAAAATTTTTGTGATTGTGAGTCCGAGTGAGCCCGGCTCAGGGAAATTTCGGTGAGTTTGAGTCCGAGTGAGCTCTAGACGCAAAATATATTACATGAGTGAGTCTGAGTGAGCTCCATAAGTTTTGCCGACCTATGCTCGTGACCCGTGTACAGTCTAAGATGAAGTCTGCCTTTCGAAATTCTGGAGCCGATATGGCATCGCAGCTTGAGACGGCCCCCGGCTTATGTGGCCTCACCATTTCTTATGAACAAGCGCGCACACACACACAAACACACACACACACACACACACACACACACACACACACACACACACACACACACACACACACACACACACACACGCACACACACGCACACACACACACACACACACACGCACACGCGCACACACACGCGCACACACACGCGCACACACACACGCGCACACACGCGCGCACACACGCGCGCACGCGCGCACACGCACGCGCACACACGCACGCACGCACACGCACGCACGCACACACACACACACACACACACACACACACACACACACACACACACACACACACACACACACACACACACACACACACGCACGCACGCACACACACACACACACAAGCATGCACGCACGCGCACACGCACACACACACACACAAGCATGCACGCACGCGCACACGCACACGCGCAAGAGAGAGAGAGAGTAATCAAGATGCCGTATAGCCTTTACACTGACTAAAAAAGCACACTTCCCAGCGTAACGCAGAAGAGGTGAAAAAACACTTCGGTGTTCAAACATCTAGATTATTATCTGTGGGCTTCACAACCACGTGCGAAAAGCGAAAGTTCTCTCTTTTCTTTCTCCGCTTAAATATCAGCTGTTGGTAAAATCCTGGCAGGGACTTCAGCACGCCCCCCCTGCAGCGTGTTCACCCCCAAAAGCTTCGACCGACCATATATCGCCGCATCTATCCGCTTTTTTGCCCTCATAGACTTCGCAAGCAGAAACACACAATCGCACAGCGAAGGCCGACTGGTAGGCCGGCGACAGGCGAACGTCAGCGGTCAGGCGAGCCGATTAAGCAGCTCTCATTATGAAAGCCGCGTCACGCTTCGCTGCTTCCAGGGGTGCAAGACAGAGACGAGCAGAAGAGGGGGCGTATATCGATTACCAAAGCCGGCGACGCGTGAGAACGCCCCCTTGTGTGCTCGGGCTTTCTCCTCCCAAGTCGGTACGCTGTGTCGGGACTCCTTGCTTTCCGTCTTCCATGGTGGCTTATCTTGAGCGCCGCTGCCACGCCGCTCACGCATTCACTTCAAAAGCTGCTCAGAAGCAGGTAGAAGATGACGGCGGTAGTAGGAGTGAGTCACTGTGGCCGCGTTGTTTCTTCCGCTGTCACCTCCTGTCTCTACAAATTGCTGTACTGTGCACAGCGATCGCGAATTTTCGTCGATACGTCTTTTTTAAACACATGCACGCTTACAGTGCTGTCCTGTAGAAAAGGGTAGTGTAATCGATGAAGTGTTGTTACCTTAATTTTCCGCTCCTCGACTGTCCATAATTGTATACCCTAGTATAGACTATTTTCTGTAAGACAGCTGGGCGCCGCCATCTTGGGCTGTTAAGCCAATGTTTTCTAGTTCTTGTATATCGGGACGAGAATTAACAGGGCCATGAAACATCGGGCGCACCAACCCAACCGTTTTCGTGCGTATGCGTCTACCGTAACACTGTTCGTTGAGCTGTTAAAGATACAAAATACAAAGGTTAACAGCCCAATATGGCGGCACTCAGACCCATCCGTAAAATAGTCTATACGACGGCGTACCACCGAACTTTCCAAGCTTCTTTTTGCGTTACAATTCACTCTTTGACCCATAGCAGCTCTCAGCTTTTTGTATAGTTTCCTTAGTACGTCCGGCTTCCACATACGTACTAAACGAACATAACAAAAGGCGGAGAGGTTCTATGGGTGAGTCCGCATTTGTTATGACAGACTCACGGGACGCCTGTGGTTTTAATTCTTGGCGGGTCTTACCGGACTGCGCCTTACGCATACTGGGGACTGTTCTCACAATGGATCACCGCCTGAACTGGTGCCCGTCGCTCTTAGGAGTATAGAGACGAACGAACGGGTGGACTGTTTGGGTCGACGCATGACAAGCCGAACCGGGGACCCCATCGTCCAGGAGGACACTTCGACACCTGGCGCGCCAAGGGAAATCCTCGAATGTTATAGACTAGGTAGGCCAACTAAGCCTCCCCCCCCCCCCCCTCCACACGCAAGCACGGGACTGGCGTCACCTACCAAGGAGCACTTTCCCATATTTACAAATATACTAAAATGCGTAAACCGTGGTCGTGTGCTCAAGCCCAAGTTTCGACGTGGACATGTCTTCTTGAAGGCGGGAGGTGATTTCCCTAGCGCTAGTGTGTATATGCTGCGTAGCCTTTCATACAATCCAAACAACGGTAGAGGAGAGGACAACTGTGGAAGCGGGGTTGCGGGTGGGGAGAAGCCACCGTGACGAATTGTGTGATTCAATTTACACGAGTTACACAGAATGTGCCCTCACAGATACAGCAACAAGTGTCCGTGTTGCGAAGCAAGAGCGACATTGGGGCACATGACATATCAGCGCACCTAACACTCGAAGGCTGCTATCTCGCCTTTGCTTAAGTACACTCCCTTGAGCAGGTTATGGGTGGCGCGTCTCACGGAACTGGAAATTTGAAGGCAACTGGTGACCCTTAGCGAGGCATGGCGAGTCACTGTAGCCAGTGGGGCCCTGGAAGAGAAGCACCACCCAGCATAACCATAATCAGCTTAAAGGTATCAAAAAAACGGTTCTTCTCTTTTCTTTAGTACGTCAAGTACATTGCCACAACAATGCGACTTTTTCTAACAAGAACGCTGACAATCCGCCTTTTTCAAGATGCCCCGGCGCACGAGCCTTTCTCCTAGCGGAAAGTTCGCGAAACGTCTCTTCATCTCGGCGACTTTCCTTCTGTCCATACCGGTTATCCCGGCTTTTACCAAAATCCTACGAAAGCGACAGAGGGCAGCCCAGGAAAATGAAAGAGGTGGATTGAAATGGGTGTGAAATATTCAATGACGTGGTATTTAACAAAGTTGAGACCAATAACATTTTCACAGGATAGCTGTTACACCAGCCGTGTGTCCGGTTTGCGATGCAGACAAAAACTTAACGTCATGCCGGCGCGGCCACGTCAAAGTTACGCATAGGTGTGCCTGGTTAAGCCAAGTTATTCATGGAAAAGCCTAGTTAAGCCTAGATGAGCATGGTAATACTTCATTAAAAGCACAATAAGGTTGATTAAGTCAAATGCTAATTAGTGCTAATTAAGCCGAGTACAGTTTATGGTGTGCCCAGCCATACCGAGCTCAACAAGATGAGCCAAGCTACGCTTAATTAAGACTGAGTCAAGTTAGTGATAATTATGCTAATTATCTCATTAGGCCAAGGTTGACTTGGGATGTGAGCTAACCAAGACAAAGCCTCCAATATGCAACTTACGCCAGGTATAGTAGTCAGCTAATTAAGACTAATTAAGCTATAATTAGCCTATGTCGACTTGGGATTCATGCCTGGAATATTCAAATTAGCCCAATCAAGCTAGATAGCCTAGTTAAGCTAATTAAGTTAATTCAGATAAGTAAGCCACTTTCTGCTGTGAGTGCCGAGTGATCGCCATTCGAACCCGATCGATACGCAGCCAATACTTGTGATTTACAATGTGATCCCGTGAACACTTCGTGCATCGGCGTGGCAAGGCACGTGTGCCATTCAGGCACGACCACCCGAATGCCGACCAGCTCTGCTCTGCCCGAGCTTTGCACGACTCGGTGCAAACTGCGCGCTTTTCACCTTCTTTTTAACAGCGAAGCTGTTTAGCCTTGAGTTAAAACGTCCATCCGACAGCAAAAACAACATCTCCCGCTAAAGGGAAGCAGGTGTAGATGCGAAGCAGCGGGCGCTAACGCTTACACTGGCGGCGGCGTTGACGCTGGCGCTCATCGCAGCGTTGCGCAGGACAGAAACCCGGGGGGGCGCAAAGCACGCAGTGATGGGCCGGTGTTTCCTACTGGAACATGCCAATTGCTGCTAATGGGCAATGAGAGACAGAAGACTCCGACTGGAAACAGAGACCTCCAGTCCGCTTTTAGTTAACGCGCACGCTGCAAATTTTTATTGTTCAACAACGCACAGGAGAAATCTCCCACTGGCACTACCTTACAGGTCAAGATCCAGTGCCATATATACGGGGTGGCCAGTGAACGGTTGTGCAGAGCGAGCAGTCGGTTTTTTCAGTCAAGAAACTCGCTAGTAGACGCTGCCTGCGTCAGCGTTGCGAGGCGAGAGAGAGGGGGGAGGGGACGCGCATGCACAATGGGTCTGTAAACGCCGCGGGAGGGATGCCTGGAGGTGAGAGCGGGGAGCGTAGCAGTGGAGAGAGGGGGGAGGAGTCGCGCATGCGCCGTGGGGTGTGGTCACCGCTGGGAGAGATGCCTAGAGGAGAGAGAGGCAGGAGCGAAATGTAACTTAAATTACGTTACATTTCATCAAAAATATTATTCAGCAATTTATATACCTACTCAATAAAAATAGTCATAAGTGGGCTCCCAATTGACCATGTAGCATCATACTCTGTGTTTGCAGTTACTCAGCATTTTATAATTTTCAGTTTTTCGGCCGACTGGACATCTCTCGTGACTCTGTCAGTTTTTGCCGCTTTTCTTGTCTGCTATCACCATACCTCCGTTTGACTTATCCATTGCTCTACAGGCGCCTGGCTAATCTCTAAAGCTGCTGCAAACAGCGGCTGATTCCAAGCGCATCGGCTTCGCGATTTCTGACATTCTACCTTTTGGAGGCGAATCACCCTTGATTTTGTATTGTACAGCATTAGTGGTCATGGGTGGACGAAAACTTGGGCTGATCCGGCTTTACGTCGAGAGTTGCTGTCGAGGAAAGCCGTGAAAACAAAGCGTCTACGTGCGTGTGTACTTTCTGTCAGTTTGCTCGGAACAATGCTTTTTGATGCGTAGGCCAGCTTTACTGAGGCAAAAAAGAAACGCAAATTTGTTCAAACATAGGATACTTTAGATGAACGATAACGTTAAAAGACAATAGCGAGGCTGAAAGAGAAATATGACAAGAAAACATCCCTTACGAAATAAAGGCTTTCCTTCAAAACGCTATGAAAAGAATAACTGTCATGCACTTCAGTAAGCCTTCGTTCTCCTCGTATAATCAGGCCATACAGGAGGCAGCCAGACATTTTTTTTTAATAAAGAAAAAAAAAGAACTTAAGCATAGAAGCCCTCGGAACGTTTCGTTTGTTGCGTGAGAGACACGGGTCGTCAACTTTTTTGTGAGGTCAATGGTGTGAATATCTTGTTTTCATTTCTGGGGTGTCTCCTCCTTCTTAGAACAAAGCACAGGCACCAGGAACACAAAAGTAACCCTGAACACGAAGCTGACTGCTCGCTAATAAAATGACGAAAAGACTACTTCAGCAATACCAGTGAAGGAGCTACAGAGTGGTGGCGTCAGTTTGTTAAATATTTATATAGTTACTTATTTAGCTACAAATTGACAAATGCTGCAAAACGGTAGGGAAGATGGCATATATTTTCAGTAAAACTGAAAACAAGAAGAGAGTCCGGAGGAAATAGAAAAGAAAGATGTAAATTAACGGGCTAAGACACTTTTACGCATGATTTCACGGAATGTGTCTTTGAACGCGCCGTGCAGCAATTTACGAGTTGAGCAACTGCACACGGATGAGAAATTCTAATATAGTATAAAAAACAGATGCGCAATTTAGTCTGCCTGGCCAAAAGAATACTTATGTAGGACAGAGAGAGGGAAAGAAAGAGAAAGAGGTTTATTATGAAAGAAAAGCTGTGAGGTCGACCTGTATCAATTTTCTGACCTGCTGCTCAGCGTTAGAAAAAGAGAAGGGGTAGTAAAGAGAGGAGAGAGGCGGTGTTTATGAGGATGAAGATGGTGATGAACCCAAACCTTGAAAGTCCAAAAACTATTTACAGATTCTTGTCTAGTTTTGTCTCGTGCTAAACTGTAAATTAATGTATGCAAAAGTAGGAAAACAGAGACGCAAGAGAAATGAGAAATCAAATATAAAATTAACAATCGTTATAGAGAAAATTCAGAACAAGAATTCAGTTTGTTACACTACGCTGTGGCTCACGGAGGCAGAAAAGAACGCACACAGCTGTCTCTTTTTTTGGCTGCAAAAGATGTCGCGTAAAAAGACTGGATTGACTTGGCTCACTACCAGCTAGCAGGCCGTAAACCAAGCAGACTTTCATTCTGGCACTCGGAAGTAAATAAAGCAGCTCCAGTGAAGCGTTATGGATCGACCGTATAGAAACGCCCGCACCACTGTTACCATTGTCGTTGAAGGGCAAGATCGAAGAAGCCGCCGAGCGAAGGCAGTGTGGCCGGCTGTAAGTCAATGTCGCTACGCTTTAGCAATACCGTCATCCCAGGTGTAGTGAGCTGACAGTGAACGACCTCACGTGAGAACTCTTTCACTCTTGCCGGACGTTGGTTCCACTACGGTCTTGGCCCTGGACCATCGTTACGCGACATCAAGGTGATGTAGAAGACGATCAAGATGGATAGAATCTAGGAATTGGTTACAATACAGCAATCTAACGTAGGCCATAAAGCAATACATCGACTGAGAAGAAAAAAGACGGCTTTCGCCATGAAGTCGTCCTAGCCGAATGCGCAAGGACCCTGTGAGGTTTTTTTTTTTTCATTTCATTTATTGAGAGCTGACGTGATGTGGTAATTAAGGAGTGGGTCAATATGGGTGAGCATCATCGCACATTGTACGTAACAGCAGCATGCTAATGCGAACGCTCACTTTTTCTTCTGTTTCCTCTTCTTGAGAAAACCAATTGTCTTTCAATAAATTTGACTTTTCCCTGTTATGTAATCCCAAAATAGCGTGATGATGTGAGCAAAAAAGAAAACCTACTGACGTAATTTCTTCGTATTAAGTTCTAATTATTAAACGCGAAGTTTCGGCGGGACGAGATACTTACAACACTCTTCATCAACGCATGACGCTTACTTGCAAAATACCTTACCATAGCCGTCCTATTCATCAAGCAATCGCGCTAAACGAAAGCGCCTCACAATCGGCGCTATACCATTAGTGAATGAGCCCCTGCACGAAACTAATTAGAAAGCTTTCTTTTCCTTTATACTTTTTTCTTCACAGTCTCCCTATTTTGTCTCTTGCTAGTTTAGCGCTATGTCCTGGCTGCGTATATATATTAACGTCTCTGTCAGTTTAGCCTTTTATTTCTCTTTCTTGTGTTGTTTTGACTTTTAAAGTTACTATTCGTTACCCTCGGCAGGAAATCGGTTCTGAGGGTGTCTTTCAGAAAGACGGATTGAGTGATTTTGTACCTGAGAAGAAGGTAGCGGGTAGACTGCTCGGAGATGGTTGAATAAAAAAAAACAGTATAGATAAAGCTATCTTGCGTCATTTAGGAAACAACGGTGCTTCTCGGCCCCGTCGTCTCGGGGCATCGTTAGCGTTTCACGCAATTAAAGTGAATTCTTACCTGGAAATGACTTCGATGATGGCCGTGCGGAGATATAGTGCATCGAATAAGAGAGCCAGGATTGTGAAAGGAGGGTTTCTGAGAAAGACTGGCTCTCTTTTTTTTCAGGAGCGAAGCTCCTTATGGCGAGACCTGGCCGGTTGTCGAGCGGCGTCGGTCGTCCGGCGTCCGGCGTCAACCATCCTCTGTACCCCGTAGTGTTCCCTTATCGTACAATAGAGGGCGCTGTTCCATAGAGATGCATGCAAACTGCAGTTGGGTGACGATATACTAGATGACGCTGTACGCATTCCATTTCTCGTCTCGTTTCCGAGAGGGCGCTGCCCCATAGACATGCGTACAATATGGCGGTTGGGTGAAGGTACGCTAGATGGCGTTGGCGGTGCAGCTTCTCTCCAATTTTAGGGGCGCCCTCACCCTCTCCTCTCCTACTGCCCCCCCCCCCCCAATCTCTCGCCTCGCGACGCCGACGCACGCAGCGTCTGCTAGCGAGTTTCTTGATTGAAAAAAACCGACTGCTCGCGCTGCACAACCGTTCACTGAGCACCCCGTTTATATAGGCACTGGATTTCTACCTCCAAGGTAGCGCCTGTGTGAGATTTCTCCCGTGCGTGATTAAACAATAAAAATTCACAGCGTACATGTAAAATTAAAGTGAGCTGCAAGTCGCCATTACTCTCATCGACCCTTTAGTATAAACGCGCCCGATCTCACGTTGTTGATGATGTACTGAGCAGAATTCGCGGAAGATTCACGGTTTACCGATGAACCTCCGGAGCTTCGCCCACTCATCATCATTCACTCCGTGGATATGCTGTGAATTTTTTATGCCATTTGTTTAACTCAGTCGGGCCCCTTCGGGACCGAAACGATTTCTTTTCCATTTACTTAGCGCACCCTGGCCGAGCCACAACATTTTCCCCACGGACGCCGTGAGTTTGTGGGGATGGCAATTTACGCTTGTACCACGCAATATTCCTGGGATATTACATGTTATATTGCGACGCCTATATTAAGGACGCTTGCGTTTGCGAAGCATGGAAGTTATTTTCACTGCATTTCCAAGCAGAGGAAGTTAATTTCACAGTATATCCAAGCAGAGGCATGACTGTGTGGTAGAACACCTGCTTGCCACGCAGACGACCCGGGTTCGATCCTCACTCGGACCCGAAAATTTTTATTATTTATTTTATTTGCATCTTTCTCGATTTTTCGGTGACGGACAAGATTATTTTTCGCTCACAACCAACGACGCCGACGCCGACGCCGGAATTTCTGCGAAACAAGCTCTTTAACGCTGTCGCGTTAAAGTGTAAACCTTCACGGAATATGTCCCTCATGTACAGGTTTATTATACTATGAATTAATAATTGCACATTGCACTGACTTGATATTCCTTCACTGTGTTCATTCATGCGAAAAGACTCAATGATTTTTTTTTCTGCTGCCATGACGGTAGCCAAAATTATAGGCACGTGTTCGCAGCTCTCAAGGTTGAGACAGCATTGCATGCCAACGCTCAACTCATCATCCACTTGCGAATTGACTTTATTCAGCGTTTTATGCTGTCGTCGTAAGCAAGCGCGCAAAGCAAGCGCATAAATGCGGGAAGCCATAGCGTCGACATGGTGCAGTGCTTTGAAATACTTGAGTGCGCTGTGTATAGACTAAACAGACGCGTTCTTTGATCCGGTGGCACGTGCAATGAACGTGAAATTTAAAAGCCCACGTGCGATTCCTGCGCTTGCGTATGTAAGTGTACTTTTGTTTTCACTAACGTTAATGCTTTAGAGTATTACGCTTGGGCGTTTGTACCTGCACAGGTCCGTTTTAAGGCTATTCGTCTGGTTTGGTAAGAATGTCAAGGTCCGTCTCGCCTATAGATCATATGTATGGCAACAACACTGAAGAAAAAGGAAGCAACTAGAAAATACTCCGAACTCTACAGGTAGCTACACTAAACTACTACCTCGCTCATTTACGACTAGTACAATTCGTTCACAAAGTACTTTACGAATGTTCCCAATTTATAGCTGTTAAAGTGGCAGGTTTCGCCTTAAAACCGTTACTACGTTAATTCTGCGCTCTTCTCTGGAATTCTTCACTTTTCATTTTCATATCTGGGTTTGATTAAAAAAACGTGTTTTATCTCACAAGAGCAGTAAGTAGTAGTAGAAAGCGGGGAAACACCTTTGCGTTGAGGATGTATCATTGGTTGAAAGATTCAGCCATTTCAATATATATTCACGTGAACTTCCGAGCTTTTCTACGACAATAATGCACCCTCTCTCTTCGGCCATTTGACATATATCTTCGAGTCATTACCCTATTTTCAGTGCTGTAGTCATCACGCGGCTTGACGAGCTATGCTACAGATGTTGCTTATGAAGAAGTACAGAGCCAATGAATGATTTGTAAAGGACATAACAGAGTGAGTTCTCGGTGTTGTTCACCACTTATCTCTTGTCGGTAATTTAACGCGGAGTCATTATCGCTGGCACTGCATAGAACAGAGCAAACTCTTCCCGTCGGCATCTGCGAGCAGCTTTTTTTCCGCAATACATACCACCCCTATCCAGGTAATTACGGACTATACCCAACGCGGTCAGAAAGAAGCCGCTAATTACAACTTTCGCGCGAAGTCCGGAACGTACATCACTACTGGACGCAGGAAAAAATGAGCAGCAATATCTACCTTGCAGTGAAACGAAGGGTGACATACAGGCCAATGATGGAAGGACCGTAACTGTACATTTTTTTTGTTTTTATTTCTCTTCGAGTGATCTGATCGTCACACACTGGCGAAAATAAGCGATGTCCCTCGTCCCAGGGCTGGTTTTTTATTACGCGCATGCGAAATTTGCTTTCGGCTAGGTCCCCGGAGGCGCCCTGCAACGCTGACAAGTTCATTAATTACAGTAATTTTCGGGCTGTCTTTGCCCAGCCCTTGTTACACAGCGGACACTAATGAAGAAAATTATTTCACCACGAAATCGTACATGCGAACTGGTATCGAAACTGCAGCTCGCGATATTTCTCTGAAAAAATTCTTTTGAGGAGAAATTGCTCTCGAGAGTCCACGGGCGGTGTACAGGCTTTGTGTCAGTTAATTATTCTGGAGTTATTGCTTGTTTCTTTGAGGATGACTAGTACGAAGAAATCACTGGCACGAAACTACGGAAAAAAATACAGTGACAGATTGACATATGAATTGTGGAAGTATACGCAGTTTGATAAATTTTCATGGCTGAGCGAAATTATAGGAATCTCAGTGTCTCGTTGGTTATGTGCTAGTGTTATTAATTTTGTCTTTTCAAGCAACGTTCGCAGGGAAGAAATATACGCATAAAATAATAAATGGTCTGTGGTGGGATGGTAACGGACGAAGATAATTGCCATTGAAGAAGGCCGAATTATACTTGTATGCGTACATATCTAGGCTTCGTGTTCAGTGTGTTTGCGAAGACACACCGCATGTGGCATGCGGGACACTTTTCATTTTTGTCTTCTTTATGATAATACCTCAATGACCGTGTAGAGGCGACATTGATATGGGGGGATCTGTGAAAGCATACACTGTAAGAAAAAAAAAGAGTATACCTGACTCTTTTCGGAGAGCTCTTACTTGCCACGTAAACGACTCTCTTTGGAGAGTCACGGTGACTCTCTTGGTGGGTCAGAGTGGGCGCGCTCAGGAGAGTCCCCGGACCCTCTTAAGAAGAGTGGGAGGACTGTTATGCGAAGGATCACACTACCACTTCTGAGGGAGTCAGACGACCCTTGCCGGTGACGCTCCTACGCGGGTCAATTGACACCCACCGAAGCGTCAAGCGACTCTACGGCTATTTTAAGCTACAAAATTGACTCATGCTCTACTTTTGCGCGACTACTGCTGGAAATAGTGAAGTATTCACTTTAATCACCCCCATTATTACTTGCCGTTGCGCCCAGCGAGTGCAAGAAACGGATAGTTCAATTTTAGCATTATTTTAGTAAAACTCCTCAAAACACACCATTTCTAGTAAAGTTGAAGCAGTTGAGGTATTCCTCATTAACATGCTTGTATGAGTATAACCAACCAAAATGTGTGACTGTGATGTGCATAGTGTCATGACGTGCAAAACAAACAGCAGATATCGGTATCATGTTTCCACATTTATTCCTTATGATTAAGAATCGAAATGTCGTGAAGGCTGGAGGAATCAGACTTGTGACTTCCTATGTTGTCGCTCCTGTTCAGCGTGAGCAGCCATGAAAAATGGTACCTGGAAAAAAGAACGTGATATCGTAATGAGAAAACGGAATCATAGTAAGAGTTTGCAATACCTACACAGTAAGTGATTTACACACACATAATGAAGGCTCACAACAAAACAACAAATGCAAAGAGTCATGGTTAGGAACCGCGTTTTTTGCCGTTATCGTGTAAAACAACTTTCATAAAGTAGCTCAGACATGGAGTATGCTAGAATTAACGCACATAGCTCCAACCGTAACGTATACATACTCCATTTTGTTATAACTCCGAACGTCATCGCAGATGTAGGCAAAGCACGAAAAGAGCAAACAGAAACGAGGGAAAAGTGCGCACGGCGGCGGCCGCAACAACGCGCGCCGTTGAAAGTCTAGAGCTTTTCCCGTTATCGGCGAGGCGAGTCCCAAACGTTTAAGGGACTACCGCGTACGGGCTGAACGCATCATACTATATCTGCATACCGTCTTTACGCCAACAACAAAAGCCATTATATACAGTGCGTCTATGTGTCCTGTACACAGAGGATTTTTTTTCTTTTTTTTTTTCATTTTTACACGTGCGGAAGCCGCTGCACAATCGAGTATCAATGGAAATGTTATTATGACGTAGACTAAAGCACCTCAAAATGATATCGAGCATCTTCATCAGTGCAGACAGAATGTGCGATCAGAAAATAATGGCCCTTGATACGGGATTGCAGTCACTTGCACAACAACGTTCATAGCGGTCTCAGCTCGTTAGGTAACAGTTTTAATTGGGCATCTGCAACAGCCCCGCGGACGCAGGCTACCGTTGGAAATGGCTGCCAGCCTACTTCCGCATAGCTGCTGCAGACACCCACCTAAAGCTGTGTAGTTCGTACATACGAAAGCAGTACACTCACCGTTAACAGGCGCACGTTGTCCGTGTCCGCTGCTCCAAAAATATTCCTCACTCCAAGCGTCACTTCGAGCACGGAGCCTGGCTTGCAGCCACCGAAGATACGCACGTTCGCTCGAACGCTCGAACTGAAAACTACAAGATACGGGACCAGCGACCAGCAACCCAGCACAACCAACGCAGCGCATTCCAAAAGACGGAGGAGAGGGAGAAAGCAGGCAGCGGAGGTGGCGGAGGTGGCGGAGGCGCCGCGCCGGCGGCGACAGTTTGGCGTCGGGGCTCGCGGGCCCGCCGTAACGACGCCGAACGGCAAACGCGCGATATGTATGGCCGCGCCTTCATCCCGGAAGCCAATCGAAAGGCGCTTCACGAGAGTGTTCTGACTCATTTTAAAATGCTAACTCTCTTTCTCTGCCTCTACCTTCCAAAAGGGGTCAAGTGACGACCCGAAGGGAATCACGGTCTTTTGATCCGCTTTTGACTCCCTTTTTTCTTAGAGTGTAAGATATCAGCGAATTGTGTGATGCAAGTAAAACTAAAAATAGAGGTTTTGATAGAATAATAACAAGACCTAAAATTTTGGCCACTTCAGTTCGCGATCATCGTAATTAGGTTTGTGAATGAAGAGTTCGTCTGTAATGGCAATAAGAAGCTCGCGGTGTCTGAAGAAAGCCTAACTATCTCAGAACTCGTCAACCTGATGGAATACAAGAAAAAATGCATTGATAACATTTAACTATGTGTCAGTTTTTGCTTTCTCCTCGGCTCTCTGAAGTTACTGTTCGGGCAGGTTGGTGAGACATGAATAAAGTTTTCAGCGCACAAGGTGAAGTCAAAGAAAAAACAAGAGATACACGAGCACTGTCTTCATCCAGGTATTGTGCGCTCAGGGACTTATTCTATTTCGCGGCAAATCATTCTTTAACTTCTATTACCGCATCTCAACGCGGAGCAACCAAGCGCCGTCTGAAATGCTTAGAACGTGTATAAGCATACCGAGAGAGTCTTTTTACAGTCTCTCACTGCTGTCTTGCAAGAAATATCTATTGACACAGGACAGTGTTGCCGAGACGACTAACACATGAGAAGGCTTTGCACCCACATGATGCACATGTACGTTCTGATCGCATCGCTCTTGCTACACCCACTCTTCTGCGTCATCATGCCTGTGGGCGGCTGCTGCTAATAATGTGCATCACTGTTTCGCAAATTGTCGAAGCGCACCTGCAGCTTCATTCAATCAAGGGCTCCTTAAGCGAGACAGCTCTGACACGTTTCGCCCACATCGACAGACAAAGGCGCGTGCGTAGTGAGACTAGCGGTGCTGCCCCGGATTACGTAATGGGATGCGTCATTTCGTGCAGATCCGCACTTTCGTCGACAAGTGGATGGAAAACAGTGACCCATAGCAGTGGCACCGGGTCACTCTCTGAAAAGAAGGTTGTGAGACGCCACGCACACAATGAGGCCTGGCGAGTGCTATGGGGGTATAATACTTTTTAACGTCCGAAACGCATCAATCGCTAGAGCACACGCACGCGCGGTTGCACTGCTTCATGATACACAGGAAGGGCATGAGACGAAGTCGGCGACAGAGTTGTTTAAGCTGTTAGGCTTTGACGTTTAATCATTTTCTGTCACCCTTGTCTTGTCTGCGGGTTTTCAAAATTACTTTGGCGTGTTTCTGCGTTACCTGTAGAGTGGCAACTATCTGGCATCGCTTACAGCTTAATGTATCGAACGCCTTTCTTTCTTTTTCTCTTCCCCGTTTTGTTTGTTGTCGAACAACACTAAAATGAAACTCAGGCAACTTTTCAGACACGTGTTCGTAAAAAAAGGGAACTCACTGCACTTACCACTTTTACAAATGCACCAGAATCATACACGTATTAGGCCTTACAACTAGGCGTCTGCTATAGAATCGCACAGTCAAGCGAGTATACTCCACGGCACGGAAGGAACACCAACTCCTACAAATGTCCACGATTATCTTTGCTGTCTAGGCTGCACTATATCTGAAGCAAAAAATTTGTGCAACAAGAGCACTGTAGCTTGTATGCACGCATATGAACGACCTATATTTTATTTAACGCTGGACACTTGTAAATTTCAATAGTGAAAAGAAAGAAACAGACACTGGCAGTCCACTATGGCCCGTAATAGCGTTGTTGTTATCTAGAACCTCCTACATGTGTGTGCATATGTGGGCATCCTTTTTTTTTAATTTTTTTTAAAATTTTTTTTTCTCTCTCTCTATCCTCTTTCTGACCCCCCTTTCCCCGCCCCCTGTACAGGGTAGCAAACCGGTTCTTCTACCAGGTTAACCTCCCTGTCTTTTCCTTTATCTATTTCTCTCTCTCTCTCTCTCTTGTGGTAATTTTTATGCAAGTATTTTTTTTTATTCTTTCGAGGAAAATATAGCACTCTCATCTAATAACCTTGCAAACGTCGATAATTTTTTTTCTAATCAACTAAGCTCGAAAGAAATTGTGTTGCAGTTGCCCCTTAACGATGGCTGCATGTTGAAGCTTCTCTAAATTTCAGCAGAGCCAATAAGGCCGTCGGAGTAAAAAAAAGTCTCTATTTTTTACCTGAACAAAAAAAAAAATAGAAACGGATAAATGAATGTGCACGTCGTTTTTCTTTTATTCGCATCAACAGCAGTAAGCCGTTGTTACCCCAGTTTCAGTCTTTCGCTGATCGACAACGAAAGAGACTGTGACCTGTGAGACTTGATTTTTCAGAAACATTCTGCCTCTACAAGAAGGCACGGATATTAAAAAAGCACAATGAAAATGAAAGCTCATAAAAGTATTCATAACAGTTATTAAAACCCCCTCGCATTTCATGAAACGTATAGCTGCTATTCTGCGTGTGCCCTCACTCATTGATATTTTTTTTCTTTTGAACCAGCAGAGACAGTTGAGCGAGTTGGTCAAGATTTTTTTCTTTCATTGCTGGGCACATTTTAAGAGTTTTGAAAAAACATACTAGAGTCGAAAAGCATCTTTTCGTAATGCGTCATCAACTTTTTTTACTGATTTTATTATTAGCCTCTTTTGAATTCGGTCTCTATCGAGATCAATAAAGGGGCCCTGAAACACTTTTTTAGGATGGTCAGCGAACACTGCCGATCGGTAGTCGAGGCTCCCGAGAACACGCGAACCAAATATTATAGCACAGCGCGCGGCCTGGAATTCAAAATAAATTCTCAAAGTCAGCTAAAAATTGCTTACTCTTCTGTCAACAAATGAAGCTACAAGCTCAAAAAATCACTCATCCCAGACATTGTGTCGGCCATTGGCTGATTTGAGCATGGCGCGCTCGGTCGTTACTGGGGCCGCCGCGGGAGGCCGCGACTTGTCCAAGCGTGCGCACGCGATCGCGCTGAAAGGCCGCGCATTCGAAGAAAAAAAAGAGGAAAAGTGCTCAAGGTCACGAGGTGCGCTTGATGTATTTTCTTTCCCCCTGCCATCCCTCCCTGCTTAGCTTCTAGCGCTTTCGACGGGACGAGGGAAGAGAGAATGCAATTGCAGCGTGCGACTAATCTCTGTAACTCAGCTCGTTGGACGGACTCTAAAAACGTTTGCGGCGGTGAATTCGTGACGCAATAAGCTGCTTCAGTGAATCCATTCCATGGTTACTTGGAAGAGTGTTGCAGGGCCCCTTTAAGTTCCGAGAAAGTTGCTGACAATCTCATCTTCACGCAATTCATTTTTCCTTATGCCGTCACGGTCGATAATTTAATTTTGGAACGTATAAGGATGGGTGCATACTGAGCTTTCAAAGCCGAGTCTTGGCACTCACTTCCAACAACGTAATAAACGGGGGCGCATGAGTCAGCTGTCTGTTGTGTGAGGAAAAAAAAAAGAAATCTTCTCACCTCTGTCATGGCTCAGTTTTGTTCTCCTTATCAATGGGGTAAACGTAAAGCAAAAAAATAAAAGGCGGCACGTTCCACTAAAACTAGTAAAAACTATAGAACGCTACGCTTTATGGATCGCGAGTCACCAAAATGTCATCCACAGTTCTGCGAAAAAAAAATGTGCTTGCTTAGGCTAAGTCAATTCAAATATAATTGCCTTGCAGTAATTCAATTTCAATCCTTCCATTCTTATGCGAATTTCTTCCTCTTGGTTTCCTACAATATTTTTCTCGTGCAAAAGCTTTTCCTTCGGGCACCTTACCCTACCTTTTCCTCAAAATGCGATGGAAGCACCGCCCACCATGTTGTAACTTTAGGTGTACATTCGTAAAAACACGTAAAATTTATTGCTTGAGTTACCAGAGTAGTGACCATCTTCCGTCGTCGATTTATTTTGGTGAATGCATGTCACAGCTGAATCCAGCGTGGTCGTCCTAAATGTATAGCTATACTGAATGCTGTCACACCTCCCACTATTTTTTTATTGTTTTTCTTGCAACTGATTCACCGCAGGAGAAACTTTGCTTGCACCCCTTTGCTTGTCTGTCACTCCATTTTCTTCCTTTCAGTGTGGCCACCGTTCACGACAGCCCGGAACACCCTACAATGTTACAAATAAGAAGGCTTGTTTTTCACTTTCACTGTGGAAAAAAGAGGTGGAAAGGCTTGTTGGCATGGCGACGATATAGGATGCCTGTTAGGAGTAATGTGTTTCGTTTCCTCGACGAGAAATTTACTGTTATTCTGATACCTTTGGGAGAGCACGCAAAGGGTAAATGATGTCTCCTGCCTAGTGTATTGCAACGCTGAGGTCGAATGCAGGATGTAGCACCTACCAGCAAAAAATCAATATGGAAGCAAACTGAATAAATAGCAAGCTCTTTGGTCAGTGTCGTGCGCGCTCTGTACAGCTTGTATGAAGGCTCTATCCATGTAGCATGTTAATATGAAAAGAGAAGGGACCCGTGCAACCGCATTTGTCTTCAAAGTTTATGTAAGCAGCGACCCCTTTGGGAGAAAAAACCATGGGGAAATAAATGTCCTACTGAGGCCGCCATTCTCTGACAGGAAAGGATGTGGGAATTCAGTCGCACTTTATGCCATGACTGTGCAGCCGTAATGGTCTAAGCCGTCTCATGCAGTGTCCAGTGCACTTGTCTAGAACGCAGAAGCAATTTACCGAGAAAAGCATTTAAAAGAAACGAGGGGGGGGGGGGGGGGGGGGGGCATAACCCATCAAGAAGAAGAAAAAAAATGGCGAAGCTTCCACTAAGTCACGCGCAACGCTTGAAATAGCGCAGCTGGAGGATTCTGAAGTCTAATCTAGATGCTTGTAGGTTGTTTCTAGGCCGTAGCAAGAGGATTCAGGTTGTTTCTAGGTTGTTGCTAAGCTTCAGCTCAGTGATGCAAGGTTGTTTCTGCATTGATTCTCAGCGCAAAGAGGTTCGAGTTAAACCATAGGCAGTCATAGACACGACATAGGCACGTCGACGGTGGCGTAGGCCTTCCATCGCTTCGGGGTCTTCTCGCACCTCCGTTTCCTTTCCCGTTCCCTTGTATTCTCTCGTTGTACATTCCCAGGGTCTTCGTCTAGCCTCGGTCGCTTTGCAGCTATTTTTTCGGCTAACTGTTGCGTTCTTCCTTTTTAGTTGAAATTCTGAGTGGTGGGATTTATCCTATTTCTGTGGCACATACCCTTTTATGATAATGATAGTTTTCTGATAGGCCGCACAGTGGCACATTCCGCTTTGTTGGGCTAACTGTTGTTCTCTTCGTTTTTAGTGGACGAGTGGTGAGTAGTGGGATTTACCCAATCGCTGCGGCACATACCCGCTTATGATGATGATGGTTGCTTGTAATAGGCCGCACAGTGGCTCACAACCGAGAGGTCGCACAAATTACGACTAGCCTAAAGAGAATTGCT
>JALIZH010001312.1:0-11763 GCA_030522465.1 Rhipicephalus appendiculatus
CGTGTGAAAGGATTATTCATTACTGGATACTTGAATGGGAAGTGCACTTGGAAATACCGCTGTGGCATTACTATAAATCACTTCGGCAACTGAGCTGCGCTGACGACGCGAACGAAAGCTACGCAAGTGGTCACGGCACGCGTTGCAGAGAAAGGCATTTATAACTGCACGTAACTCGTTTTTTTTATGTAAAAATTGACGTGACGTCGCGCACAGGAACCTCTAACTACATGATCGCGCGTACAAATGTCGGCGGGGGAATAAAAAGTGCATTTTACTCACCCCTATGCATTCATTTAGAAATTTACCGTGTTTGTTTTCGAACGGAAACAAAGACAGAACACTACACGAGCATGAGCCATATTTCTGTGCGTGTCGACAACGCTCTGCGCGAAAGGCTCCAAGCAAGCGCGAGAGGCGAAGTTCAAGTGCGGTTGACTACAGCGCCACCGCCAACTTTCCGCGCGCAGCAGCCCTCTCCACGACGGCCGGTCGCGCCACTCAAAATATTCTAGTACACTCTACCCTTGTTTACATCGACGGCTCCGTGCTCCCCGGATGGCTCCGCCGCCGCCTAAGGTCCCTTTACCGCCGCCGCCTGCGTCGCGCCATCTCTCGGAGCGGTTCGCAAGTGCCGCCTGCCCTCGCTCGCCTCCTCCACGGTCGCCGAGCTCGCAGTTGTCAACTTAGCTGCTGAACTTCTCACGGAACACACGGCAGTCGCTGCGGCGGCGATACTGTGTGATTCCCGCGCAGCTTTGGCCGCGATTTCGCGCGAGGAGAATGGCTCTTCCCTGGCACAACGTGTGGCAAGGAAACTCCATGTCGTCGTACAGTCTGGCTGCGACCTATCCCCTGCACTGGGTCCCCTCACACGTTGGGATACCTGGCAATGAGGCAGCATACCAGGCAGCCAAGGAGGCCCACGACCCTGCTACCCCAGTGACCGACTTCGTCAGCACGGCCGACGTCGGTCGTCTGCTCGTCGCCCGTTACGTTCGCGGGCAACATCCGGACCCTCGCGTCGCATCTGGCACCCCCCTCGTCGACTCCCCGCTCAAGGGCCTCTCAAGGCGGGATCGCTGTTTCCTCCTACGGGGGGACAACCACACTGCGGAACGTCGTCACCGTCACTCCGGCCGTGGCAGTCCTGTTTGCATAGACTGCGGTGAAGTCGAGACGCTGGATCATCTCTTCCTCCAGTGTACAGCTTTCGACAATTACAGGCAAGCTATGCTCGCTGTATACAGTCAGCTGGGTCTCCCCCGAACGTCTGCGCAGCATCTCCTCTTCCCCGAGTGCCGCCGTGAGCACGTTAAACGTGCCCTATCTGCGCTGCTGGACTTTGTCGACGGCAGCGGTCTGCGTGAGCGCATTTAAAATTTTTTTTTTCTTTTTTTTTTTCTGTTGTTCGTACGCCGATCACCGATGAATGCTACCTCCCCCCCCCCCTTTTTTTTTTAATTTACAATCCCCCCTCCTCTCTCATCTCTACTCTTTACAACCCCTTTCCCCCTCCCCCCGTGCACCACTGCTGAGGTGTCCTCCTTCGTGAGAGACAGTTGCGGGGTGCACTTATTTCTTCTCTCCCCAAATGAAAACCACTCCACCCCCCCCCCCCTGACAACGAGCCGTCACACGCTAACACGAAGCGAAAGGCTAGAGTGAAACTTCACTGCGTCTAGGGCGACTCCTCGATGCTAGCGCGGGCAGCGTTTGTTGCTGCTATCGAGACGCTTTCACCATGACCTCCGAGATTGCGCGCCGGCACGCAATCTCGGACCCCACGATATAACTGCGTCGTCGACAAATCGTTTTCTATCGGTGCTAGTGCATCGCACATTACTTCTCTTCATCGCTGACAGACGGCGGCACCGCCCGCCGCCGCCAACAGAGAGCCCCGAGCGAGAGAGATTGCGTGGGAGATATAAGGCGCGTTGGTAACATGTTCCCCGTCTGCTTCTTTAGCTCAGTCGGTAGAGCGTCGGGCGCTTTCCGCCGCGGGCGATGAAGTCAGAGGTTCGATTCACGGCGGGGGGGAACATTTTCACAATAATTTTTCTTTATCATTTAGTAGCGTTAATTATATCAACGTCATATACGTAACGGATATGCTTGGTGGACCCCGGCATAAAACACTTTCGTGTTAAAAAGCCAACACAGGCCATCGATGCGGCCCGAGCAGACGTAGCCGGCATCAGGCATTCCAGTAGCCCCGCGTGCAAGTCTGCTGACGACGCGAAGTACTCTATTCGGACACCCGGTATACCACCTCAGCGCCGCGCACATCAACAAGAAAATCACCGCCCAAGCACTCCGTACAGATGGTTAACCAGCGAAACTGAAACGCGCGGCCGTTTGCAGGCGGTTGCAGACGACCCAGCCAGAGCCAAAGTTCCACTCGAGAAACTCCCGCCGAAAACGGGCGGCGGCTCCAGAGATCGCGTTTCCGCCATTGCCACGTTAACGCTGCTCTGGCTGCAACGCCACTTCCTCAGCTCGCCGTTGTCGCTTGCATTCGGCTCGGAAGACTACCAGATCCTCGGTGTGCAGTTGCTGCTTGTGCTTCAACACCCGGGCCTGTTCTTATGCCAAGACTACATGATCGGCCCGGCAAACATGAATTCTCTCACGGATCAGCTGTTGGCACTGTTCTTGAAAAGTCTGCCGTTCGGGCGTTCGTATGACCCTTGCCCGCGAAAGGAAAACGGCAACGTTTACATGCGCGAGTGGGCAATGTCACGGGTGATTTACGGTAAGAACGATGCCCACTGCTTCGCCCACTAGTCATGATTCACTTCGTGGATATTCTACCTACAGAAGTCTTCTAGGTAGAAGTAGACGTGGCGGGGTTTTTCTTCGGTGTCCCAGCTGTTGAAAGCAGCGACTCGTTCGTAGGTCTCCAGCCAGCTTTCTGGGTCTTCAAGTGATGATCCCCGGAAAGTCGGTGGCTCCTTGGGCTGCCGGAGAAGGATTGGCGTGGGCTGCGTGGTGTCGGTCATCGTCTCTGTAGTCGATGTCGGGCTTTGTGGGTGCCTGGTTTTTTCGGGAAGGAGCCCGTACTCTGCCTCTAGTCCTTTCTGCCTGCGGCTAGTTCGACGATCAGGGTTGTCCTTTGCGTCGTCTTCTTCGCGGCTTGGGCTAGGGTCAGCGCCTCGCGGGGGCGTCTGGAGCATGGACGAAGCAGCACCTCCACCAGATGTCACGTGGTCGTGACGTCGACGAAGGCAGCATGCGAAGTATGCAAGATGAAACTGTTTATTTGGCCGAACTTGTGGCCGGTAAACGGAAAGTAAGAATAGAGCAATACACACTGGCACTGATAGCGGCGAACAGAGCGTCGGCCCTCGATCAACTCGACATCGTTGGAGCGCGCCGGCTTTTATGCATCACGCGTCGAACATTCTAGCCTTATCACTGGTCATCGCGCACGCTCTGGAATAATCTCGAGTGGTCGCGTCTTGCGCGCAATCTTAACAAAACGATCTACAATAATCGCGAAGGTTGTAGAACAATAAGGTGCGGTTTGAGTTGAGCTTTGCTGACGGTCTTTGTGGGCGAAAACCGAATACAACATAAGTGAAAATAAGAATAGCGCGTGGCAATATGCCAGATTTTTTAGACGCGAAGCATATCTGATGCTCGGGGCTGTGTCCGTCCTTCCCGCGTCCCGCATCCCGGCGTCCCGCGTCCGGTCACTTTCTCATGAAGTAGGGAAGCACCCACTATGCGAACCACAACACTGTAGTACAATGAGGCCGTCAACCACCGCTACAGTCACCAGAGTCATGGCCGAGAGCAGAGAGCGGCCTCTTAGCAATGGCTAGGCAAGTGGTGGGTGCAAGCAAAGAATAACACGCATTACCAGTGGTGTCTGTCGCCCACGTTGACTCCAATTCCTTGATCTTGCTTCCAGCGCTTGCGGGAGCTTTGTCTCTCCCTCCTTTACGCATCCCACACCCCTCTCTCTCTCCTCACCTACGCTCCCCTCTTTCTCTCCTCTAGGAATCATCTACCCTACGGAGCGACGCCCGCGCTCCACACCCCCAGAGCGCATGCTCGTCCCCGCTCCCTCTCTCTCCTTTGCTACGCTCCCCCTTTCCTCTCCTCTAAGAATCCTCTACTCTACGTAGCGGCGCCCGCGTCCCGTTGACTCCATTCCTTGATCTGGCTTGCATATGCCTGCGGGTGCTTTGTCCGACCTTCCTTCCCGCGTTCCACACCTCTCTCTATGCTCTCCTACGCTCCCCCCTTTCTCTCCTCTAGGAATCGTCTACTCTACGGAGCGGCGTCCCGTTGATTCCATTCCTTGATCGTGCTTGCGGGGGGCTTTGCCGTCCCTCCTTCCCACACCCCCCCAGCGCATGCGCGTCCCCTCTCTCTCCTCTCCAACGGTCCTCTCCTCTAGGAATCCGCTACTCTACGGAGCAGCGCGCACGACAGGTGGTGCGACAGCTGCATAATCCGCTGGGGACGTCACAGTAGTTCCGCGGTATGAAAATGACGGAGCGCGCGCGCCTCTTTCTCTCCTGTGCAGCGCCGCGATCAAGACGAAGACGACGCGTTACCCAGACGATTGTGGTTACAGTTCGACGTTCCCACAACGGGGAAGCTCAGTCGACTTCGCTCCAACCACGCAGGGGAGCGAGGCGAAACGTTTGGGCTATGACGTTGATACGACATGTACCACAGAACCGGGCCACGTCACGTTGACGAGCCACCGCAACAGCGGCGTCGCGTGCAAACGGGCACAATTCCCCCTGGTACAGGAGAGCGCCATAACCGTACACAAGTTCCAGGGAGGAACCTACTCTTCCATTGTATACGAATACTTGAAGACGCACCCACAGAAACTCGTCTACGTTGCCTCAAGCAGGTGCACCAACATTCAGAACCTCTACCTGACTAACGCTGCTGGTGACCATAGCTTCTACCACAAGAACGACAACGTGGACAAGAACATGATCGACGAATTCAAACACTCGACAACCATCGTCTTGATATCGTCACTCAGCTCCGCGCTTTCCGAAAGACGTCGACCCCGAAACAGAGTTCACTATAGCACTGCTAAACAGCCGGTCCCTCAACGCACACGCCAGAGATATCCACGGCTACGAAGCGATCGTGTGTACTGAAGAGGCAGAACAGAACATCCTGCCCGTGGTGTCGCCATGTACGTAAAGCACTCAGCCGTTGGACTCTACTTTGACAACGACAACAACATCGTAACAATGACAATGTATCTCGGACCCAATATCTCCAGAGGGACCGTCGAATGGCACGGTACACAAAGACAAGCGCCCTTCGTACTTGCGGGTGATATCAACGGGGGTACAACGACGAACGATTGACTGGTCCACCACATGCTAGACGTGCACTCGTTGCGATGCATTTCCTACGACCATAAAAAACCGACCACCATATCTTCGCAAACTTCACAATGTAAACTCTGGAAAAGCAACCCTTGACGCTACACTTCACCGACCAAAAGGCCGTCGTCTTCAAAACACAATAAAATTACACAATCTCCCGCTAAAGCTAACCATCTCGCCGCTGCTTCGCATCCACACATCATTCCCTTTAGCGGGGAGATGACGCAATTTTTTTTCTTCATGTTTCTCTTTTTAAAAGCCAGTCCGTTGAAACTTCTGCGCGCGGGTTCGGCAGCACGGCTGCGAAGGGATAAACGACGTCACTGACGGCGCTCCCAATGGCGCGCGCGCTTGGGTGCGGCGTAAAGAAGGACGTAACTGACGGAGGAGCCCATAGAGACGTTTATCAGTTCTCGTGGCGAACGGTTTTTCGTGTCGCCTAGCCATATACAGCTTTCGCTGAAAAAGTGGCTCTCGTCATCATGGGATCCGCCACTGGATGGCGACCAGCTCGACGAAAGCAGCGAGATGCCTTCCGAAAACTTCAATGATTTCGACGTGGAGCGCAGGTATAGTCGCGTTCACGTGTGCGGACGCAATGCGGAGCCACCAGAGACCACCTTTTATCCTAGTTACCGCAGAACCAAAAACTGCGGTGACAGCGACGTAGACGCTGCTACGTGGAGTCATGACTACGCTCCTTTGTGTGTGCGACCTTGTACGCTATAGCAGCGCTCGGGCACGGGTGCATGCTCCGCCAGCGCGAAGAGGGAGACGAGGAAAAAAGCAGAATAGAACAGCCGGCCCAGCGAACGGGTGCTGTGTGTGTCTCTTCTTTTACATTATACATATTGAAACGCGGTATTTTACAGGCAGCAGCTGACTCGACAAAGCAGTGGTTTACTTAGCGCAAGGGCGAACTTGATGCAGGCCGGCGATCACAGTCCATCGTCTTCCTCTTTTTCTCGGCTCGAGCACCGTGGCCACTGCCCTCGTTGCAATATATACTTCCCTGTTGCGTTTTCCAGACTGTTAAGTCCTTTTATCCCGGTCCCGCCATAGCTCCGATAGGCTCCAATGTATTATGGACCCTGCCCTTACGTTGTTACTGTGGGACCATTCCCGTAAGATACGTCGCGAAGTGCACTCTGGGCCGGTCCAGCGACCCCGGAAGAGAGCGGCCAAATTGACTTTTCACGCAGCTTGGCCTGGCTTGACCGCAAAATTAGACGCATGATAGGCGCAAGCGACAGCAGAACGTTCTAAAATGCTTCTAGTGCACTCTAGCGACAGGTACTTACAGTTGCCAAAAACATAGCCTTCGAGGTCCGTATTGCAAATTGCCCGCGAAAGTCAGGTCTCTGAGTACAGCGTTTGCTTCCGCCGTCGCGTTGGCGTGTACTCATCATAATGGTTATTTCTCAGAGGAGTTGGGGCAGGCAATTCGCGCCGTTCGTACTCGGACTCGTCGAGCTGGTCGTGTTGCGTGTGCTTAGTTCATTCACGCCAGCAATTGTTGGTGCCAAAAGAATAACATAAGTTGTTATTACATTTCTACAGATGACGGTGTTCCCAGCGTGTCCCAGTGACGAAATTTAGAAGTTGGCGGAGATGGGTCATTTCTCCGATGGTCTTTACGGGGATACTTTAACTTTCGCGAGGCGTTCGACTGTCAACTACGAGCCGCGGTAGTCCGACACCAGGCCAACAGTGCTGCATTATTGCTCGGCGACGCCATCCGGCGACAATCTCGCGAAGGTATCGCCAAAAGTGATAGCTTTCCAGAGGTCGGTCGTGGCTAGGAATGATTTATTAAAAAGATGTGACGCTGCAGGTGGTCAAAAAACTTTTCGTACTGCTCTAGAAAACGCACGTGCTGCGGCGGCGCGTTGCAAGTATCGAGCTGCTTGTCGTTATTCGTGTGACAAACAATTTCTTGCTATCGCATTCATTGCTTCAATCCAGTGGCGAAACCGTGATTTTTATTTACAACCGTGAGCATTGAAATAAAATTCTGTACCGCTAAACCTTTCTTCGCTTTCCCTGTTTCTCGGCTCCTGCGCTTGCCGGCTCATCCGTTTCTTTATTTTTCTGTGGTTCCTTCGAAAACGTATCAACGGGGTTCTACTGTACAGTGTCCTCAAGCATTTTCCCGTCATGGAAAGTGTGGCCGCCGCGGCGAGGATTCGATTCCGCGGCCTTCGGGTCAGCAGTCACGCACCATAACCACTAGACCGGCCGATCGGGCGACGGCACTGGTTTTGAATATTCGAATGAAGCAGACATAGAAAAGTAGGTAAATAATCTTACCCGAGGCGTTCACTCGAAGAATTACGCTATACCGTTCATTGCTTACATTAAGAGGCAAGGTGCTGAAAAAGAAAAAAAAAATGTGGACTTCACAACAAAATCAACAACTCTCAAAAAAGATAGAACTATGGTGTTAAAATGAATAAGTAAACTAAATTGTGCACTGGGCAGATCGAACGTGTAAACACCAATTACACATTGCATTTGTGGCTGAAAGCATCTGTCGAGTCAGTAAGCTTTGACGAGCGAACATCGTACGAGCCTTCTAGTAAATTACGATAGCTTGCAAGGAATTTTCTGAGCGTTTTCTCGCTTCGAGTTCTTACCTTCGATGGTCTACGATGATCAGTGGGTTTTGGGGGTGGAAGGGCCAGGTTCGGCCAGAGAGTACCATGCAATTTTTTGGCAGTATTAGCGGTGACCCATGATTACGATGATACTGTGAAGAACAATTCAGGTAATCTGGAGAAAACTGTTTATTGTGAGCTAACTTGTCGAAAACAAGAAGCGTTCTGCTGCTTGCTCGAACGGCTCGTCACTTCCTCTTCCTCTCTTTTCTGGCCACAGTCATACGCGATCCGATCCCGTGCGGTGAAGGCGCGTGTCGTCGTGGCCGATTCTTGTTACTGCAGTGCGCCGTTGTCTGCTGGGAGGGCACGCGTATTTCAATCACTGTTTCATGGCAAGCGTCATTATTCCCCCTCCAAATGCATCGTCCCGATGCGTACAGTGGCGAGGTTGTTGATACGGTGTTATCCGTTATATGCGGTGATAGTGGTATTCGGCACAGAGTCGAGAATGTTCACTGCCGGTCGTAGTATGGCTTCATTCTAACCACGAGACAATGTTTGTGGGACGTCGGTACCTGGATGAACTAAATTGTTCTTCTGGCGTAACTTCGTAGTTTAAGGGCCTAATTCGGCGGAGTACTCGGTAAGGACCGAAGTAACGACGGAGAAGCTTTTCGGAGGGGCCAGATGTTCGTACGGGGTTCCATATCCATACTCTGTCACCTGGTGCATATTCGACTTCTCTTCGCCGCAAGTTTTATCGGCCCGCACCAATGCGCTGCTGTTGTTGAATGCGGTATCGTGCCAGCTGACGTGATTCTTCGGCCCTCTGGGTGAAATCGATGACGTCAGCATTGTCGCTTGCAGGCAGCATTGAGACGCACCGTCCCGTCGTCGATGACACCACTTCCGGTGAGCGGCGGCTTCCAGCACGCTAGTTACGCCGACATATTCGGACACATCTCAACTGCACCAGTGCCGCTACTCGCAACAACCCCGTATGCCGCACTTCAGCCAGCACAAGCGGTGCCTCATTTTGAAGACACACGGCCCGTCACGCGTAAATCTGACATTTGGCGCATGCCCGACCGATGACCGCTTTGCTACCACTGCGGTGAGGCTGGTGACGTGTACCGAGAGTGCCAGCACCGCCAACTTAGGCGTTACGGTTTTCCTGCCAATTCACCCCGTCCCCGGTTCGGACAGCGACCACCCGAAATCGAAGATTTTCTCGCTCGGCAGCGCATAACACCCAGGCGTCAGTCGCATTCACCGTCACCATGGTCACCATCCTATCCGGGCAACAGGAGTCGGATGTCGCAAGGACGATCTCCAAGCCTTCGCCTGGAAAACTGACGTCAGCGCCCTCTCGAGGCCAGGCCGCTGACTCTCGACGTGATGAAGACCTCGACCTCCAATCGACGCGACTTCGGACCGACGGAAATTCGACGACGCATGTGTCTCAGCTTGGTGACCTTTCAATGGACACACCTGTGCTTATCGAGGGTCGAAATGTAAAGGCCCTAGTAGACACTGGCGCTGAATACTCGATTATTAGCAGAAAATTGGCAAGTCTACTGAAAAATATTATCACACCTTGGACCGGGTCGCACGTACGCACAGCTGAAGGACACGTTGTCAAGCCGCTTAGTGTGTGCACTGCCAGGCTGCAAATTCGAGGTTCTGCGTTTTTGGTCAGCTCCCTCGTGCTACGTGAATGCTTCCGCAAATTAATCCTCGGAATAGACTTTCTTCGGGAATACGGTGCCATAATCGACCTACGCAGACGCTACATTTCATTTTCTACAGTCAAGGCTACGTTAAAGGACACCTGCCGCCGTACAGCCGCCCTTCGAGTTTCCGACGACAGCGTAACTATACCACGTCGTGCAAATATCATGATCCAGGTGACTTCCGAGGGCACAAGTGACGGTCAAACACTGGCAGAGTGCAACGTCTGCCTGTTGCTACCGCTTGGAATTTCTGTGGCACGAGGCATCATTGACATCAGGAACGGTCAAGGCGAGGTCATGATGACGAATTTCACAAATGAGCATCGTCACCTTTTCCGTGGCACTGAAGTCGCCTACGCTGAAGCCTTGGAGGACGTCATTGAGTGTTTTGCGTGTGAAGACAGCAGCCGCGATGGAAAAGCCGAAACAGATGTTGACATCAACAATGCACTGTTGGAAGTGAACGAGAAGGCCTTGCCAGACCTGTTACTTGAATTCTGGGCGTGCGTTGCTCAATCGTCAAAAGCCAGACGCCAATCACGCAGCACAGGATAATCACTTACGACGACGCGAGACCTATACACCAGCAGCCATACCGTGTCTTGAAGAAAGAACGTCAAGCAATCAAGGAGCAAGTGAAGGAAATGATCGACGATGGCGTTATCCAGCCTTCAAACAGTCCGTTGTCATCACCGGTCGTCCTGGTCAAAAAGAAGGATGGTACGCTTCGTTTCTGTGTCGATTACAGAAAGCTCAACAACGTCACAAAAAATATACTTATCCGCTGCCGCGTTTGATGACTCTCTTGACTGGCTACGGCGAGCGAAATATTTTTTCTTCCCTCGATTTGAAGAGTGGCTATTGGCAAATCGAGGTTGATGAACACGACCGCGAAAAAACAGCCTTTGTTATGCCGGATGGCCTCTACGAATTTCGAGTGCTCCCGTTTGGTCTCTGCTCTGCGCCAGCTACTTTCCAGCGCATGATGGACACTGTGTTAGGCGACTTAAAGTGGCAAAGCTGCCTTGTCTACTTAGATGACGTGGTCGTGTTTTCAGCCACCTTTTCCGAACATCTGTACCGGCTACGACAAGTACTCGATGCAATCCGATCAGCTAACCTTACGTTCAAGCCTCA
The DNA here is from genome assembly GCA_030522465.1 of Rhipicephalus appendiculatus. Classification (NCBI taxonomy): domain Eukaryota; kingdom Metazoa; phylum Arthropoda; class Arachnida; order Ixodida; family Ixodidae; genus Rhipicephalus; species Rhipicephalus appendiculatus. The sequence goes on from JALIZH010001312.1 coordinate 10,843, forward strand.
GAAATGCCACTTTGGTTACGAGGAACTGAAGTTCCTTGGCCATGTTGTGAGCGCAGAAGGAGTCCGTCCTGACCCTGAAAAAACCGCCGCTGTCGCAGCCTTCCCCACTCCTGCCGATAAGAAAAGTATTCGGCGGTTCCTTGGACTATGTGCATACTACCGCCGCTTTATATGCAATTTTCCGAAAATTGCCGAACCACTTACTGGACTCCCCCGAGACGACACACCATTCGTTTGGAGCCCTGAAGAAGAAACGGTATTCACCGAGCTGCGGTACCGCCTGGCATCACCACCTGTTCTTGGGCACTTCGACGAGGAAGCCGAAACAGAAATTCATACCGACGCCAGTAACATCGGTAAGGGCGCGGCACTCTTACAGCTGCAGGACGGAGTCGAAAGAGTTATCGCTTACGCAAGTCGCACCCTATCACGCCTATTCATACCGACGCCAGTAACGTCGGTCTGGGCGCGGTACTCGTACAGCGGCAGGACGGAGTCGAAAGAGTTATCGCTTACGCAAGTCGCACTCTATCACGCCCGGAGTTCAACTACAGTACCACGGAGAAGGAGTGCCTTGCCGTCGTATGGGCACTTGCTAAGGTTCGCCCCTACCTCTACGGCCGCCCATTCAGGGTAGTGACAAATCATCACTCGCTGTGCTGGCTGGCGAACCTAAGAGACCCTTCTGGATGACTAGCCCGCTGGAGCCTACGACTGCAGGAGTATGACGTCACTATCGTGTACAAGGCAGGTCGTGCACACGAAGATAGACACGTTGTCACACGCGCCAGTTGAGCCTGCCGCTCAAAACCCCGAAGACGATTGCCCTTTCCTAGGAGCCGTAAGCATAACAGACGTAGCTACACGGCAGTGGGAAGATGCTGGATTGCGACCTATCACTGAACATCTCGAAGGCCGCAA
>JALIZH010001313.1:0-12112 GCA_030522465.1 Rhipicephalus appendiculatus
ATAGCCAAAACTCTAACCACAATCTGCGTTCCCTTGAACTGCCGTTTCTTTATGATCTTCCCGAAGCGGTTTGAAACACCAGCGTAGGTCAGTAGTAGAGTACTTCCCTACCATGCAGAATGTTGAAGCCGTGATTTTCACAGACGGGCTGTTCTAGGTGTTCTTTCTGCGTGCGGCGTTCGCAAAAAAAAAAAATCCCGCCATATCCACGAAGTGAATGATGATGAGTGGGCGAAGCTCGATCGTTTTCATCCATGGCAGAAAGAGAATGTGTGGTCTGGACCGCGCTTATACTTCATGGTCATCAGCGTCATCGTTATCACGTGTAGTGGGTACATTCCACTATACTGGAACGCGCTTATACTTCATCGTTATCACGTGTAGTGGGTACATTCCACTATACTGCGTCATCGTCATCTTTATCACGTAGAGTGGGTACATTCCACTATACGTGGCTATATACCTACCTACTACTACTACTACGACAACTACAGAGGAGGGACAGACCCACACCCTTAAGAGCTTCGCCCCTAAAAAAACCCGGTGGGTATGCGCCACTGAAATCGCATATGTGCCAAGGAACTCGTAGCATAGCATCGATGCCTAGAAGCTAATCAATAACTAATTAATAATCGATGATAATCGATCAATAACCAACAAATTATACAAAAAAATTGGGATGAACTTAGCCCGACTCAAATGATTGACCATAACCTTGCGATAACCAATCGATAGCCAATCAGTAGTTCATCAATATTAGACAATTAACCAATGCTTCACAGGAAATGCTCGTATGGGCTGAGCCTGACCCAAAAAATACATGACAGATACGTTGGCATAACTCATGCACAGCCAATGAACATTTGACGAATAACTGATAAATTCTAGAAACTACAGGGCAGTGGTCGGTGGCATGGTGTACGGGAGATGAGTGAGGTAGAAAGGATATTGCGCGACAGTGAGGAGTAGAAGAAAAATAGTGGGTAGTGCTAGGAGACCGCCCATTATCGCGAGAATGCCGGAAAGCAGCGAGCAAATGGTGGGTGAGGAAAATGATGGTGTACGATGCTGTACCACGCTGGGAAGCTGCGTCAAACACAGTCATTGTGCTAGAAAGCAACTGATGAATATAATGTGAATGGTCATTGTAGTTGAAGTGCTTTAGACGTAATGGAGCGATGGAAAGTTGAATAGACAAGATCTAATTTGTGCTTTACTTGTCGTAATACACCCTTTTTGAGCACATTTTCTTTATTTGTTACTGACTGGCAGGAAATAAATCAACATTTTTCTGGAGAGTGGTCGAGCTCTTTCAGTTTTCCTTTTAAATGCTACATTTCTTTGCAGTCCGTATATTGTACTGAATACAAAAAAAGTTCTGAAGGCTGTAATGCTAAATTATTACTAAATGTTAATATGATTTTCATGGCTGAGAATGTAGATTGGAACACGAGGAACAAGCAAAATATAGTATCACTTTAGCCAGTTAACTTTTGGGCTCCATGGGATCTACACACCTGAGACGACGCGTGCTGCGCCACAACGTTCGCGCAGGAATGGTGGCTCGCTCACATTTGTGATAAGGCTGAAAGTAAACATCATACGCGCTACGGTTGACAGAAACGTCCGTGAAAGGCATGATGCAAACAAATAGCTTGACAATGTACTGTACTAGTCCACGCCTGCATCAAAAATTGACGGACACTGTAAATTCAAAAGTGTGTTCCGCGCACACTTGTGCCCATTGAGACGGGGTCGGCCAGAATGGAACGCGATGCGCGCGTCTCCCTCTCTGCATGATTGGACACGCTGGGCTCAGCGACGCAGCCCAAGCAAAGCGCGAGCGCTGTAGAGACAGACGCGACCGGCGTCCGTTTGCGCTATATATAATTTGCGCGCCCCGGCGGCCACCTGGCACAGTGCCAGGGCACGGACGGAGGAACGGACGGATGGACGGACGTGAGCATGAGACATTAAAGGCTTTCGCCTTAAAATTTGCGGCTTCAACCGAGAACCTCATTTTGGTGGGGGCAAAGTGCAAAGGACAGCTGTGTACTCAGATTTTTTCCGCACGATAGGGGCCCCGGGTGGTCGAAATTTCCGGCGCCCTTCACTACGGCGTCTCTTAAGATTATATCCTGGTTTTGGCACGTCAGACTCCAACGATGCTTATTTTTTTAGCCGAGAAGCCGTTTCCCAACTCTCTCTCCCTTGCTGCGAGCATGCAGCGGCGCTAGTAGCACCTCACAATCTGGCCTCCAAGATCACAATGTCTACTGCTATCTCTGAGGCTGCGTTCTCCGTAGGCGTTGTTTCAATGGCGACAATGAAATCCCGTTCGATAGCGTGTGAATTGAAATTGTTTTAGACGCTGAGGCTGTCGCGACTGGCGTCGCTGCTTTCTTCCTCTCGCACATTTCTGTTTTTGCCTGCCTAGGCGGCACGCTGCGTTCGGCGTGGTCATGGCGTGGTGGTTGTGTTTGTGCTGATGCGGTCGATGTTTGTGCGTGCCGTTGATGCGTGTTTAGGTTGCGGCCATTGAATAAGGCGGAAGTTCTTGCATCAGTAGGATGCGCGGTACGCGGCAAAATAAGTGAGCAGCAGCCGCGGGCTTCCCAAGTACGATTCCTTTTTTTTGGCCATAGACGTGATTAGTCTTGAAGTACACCGCCTTCAGACGCTTCTGTACGTTATCGATGAACGGCGCCGGAATAGTTTCTCGCGACGCATGCTGTGGCATGGAGAATTGACGTGACAGTTCGTGCATATCAGGGAACATTGCCTCCAGACCGACGGATGCCCGCAAATGGGCTGCTCAGCCAACACCGATTCGGCACGTCACCTGAAGACCGGCGGACGTCGGAATATGTACGCTGCCAGCATGTTTTCCTGTGAAAGGTAGGTGCCTGTGAGTGCTACTCTGCACACGTTATGCATTATTATTGTATGCGTTATTTGATAGGGGATAATGAATACTGCAGTGCTAAATGTTTTATTGCGATACCAATTATATGGACAGTCTCGACGGGTTTTTGCCGTCGCTGTCGCCGGCGCCGCCGCCGTCATTTCGCGTATAAAGTCCAATTTGATAGATCCCCCAGCGCATCGTACATTCTACCCGCGGGTAACAGCTCGGGAGCGGGGGCAACAAACGCGGCTGAAGCGGACATCAAAGGAGCCGGCCCATCTCCGTTGCTCCGAGGCGTATACGATAAGATCCCCCCGCCTGTTTGACTAGCCGGGGAATGCTCAAGAAGAGAGGAAACGCCCCGCGCGCCTTTAACAAGCGCGGATAGATACAATGCGGGGGGGGGGGGGGGGGGGGGTGTCCCCTCATGCAGCCACTGCGAGCTTTGGTTTTACGAGCGCGGTCGTCGCTGGCGCACGCGTTAGCTCGCAATCTCAGCAGCCGGCAGCTGGCGGCGAACAGTGTCCCTGGAGCGGCCGTATGCTTTTAAACAAGCATTTTGTAGAGTTGCGTGAGATCGGATCCACAAGAGTTAGCTGCCAGCCTCAGTTCGAATAACATTACAATTTGTTGCTATCGCATTCATTGCTTCACCCTTGCGGTGAAACTGTGACTTTTTTCAATTGTCTTCAACCTGCTTCTGCACGACGTTTGTGAAAGAGCTCAATAGCTACTCAAATCCAAAGTATGACGGGAACCCCGTCTGGCCGGGAAAATGCATGGTGTAAACGCTAAAATGCACGCCGGCCAAAGAGAACAAAATGTTTACTTGACGTGTTGGCTCCCTGTACGGGCGCCTTCTTCACAATGATTGGAACGAGGCTCCTGTACGGGGAGCCGAAACGTCAAGTAAACATATTGTTCATTTTGGCCGGTGTATATTTTCGCGCTTACACTATACTTAATTGCTACGGTTAAAAAGTAGTCGCGTATGTCAGACGGACACACTGCCCCCGTAAAGCTGAAAGCATTGATAAAATTTTCGGAAAAAAAAAGGCGTTCGTCTTACACAGGTATTTAGCAATCGTCACTGCACTTGGAATAACGTAATGAAGCCGAGAAATCTGCATCTGTGTTCAATACAAACTAAAAAAATTATTTATACAGCCACCGGGTTGTGCTCTAAATGCGAATCGGTGAGGCGAGATAAGTCGTATTTCCCGATGTTTGCTTAAGGATTATTTTGTGTGATTGGGTGGTGCAACACTCAGCACTGATTATGCTAGCACTATTGTGCATTCATAAGTTTCATGCCGGAAATAACAAAAATTTGTTCAGAATCCGCTCCAGAGAGATGATGTGATAATCAAGGTGGCAATTGGGGGGAGGGGGGGGGGGCTCGAGCGGAAACTGGCCGGCTGTGTATCGCCGTTGGCTGGCTGCCGGCATCGTCCACTGTAGATTTGATTTGCCGCTGCAACGTTCAAAAGTTTAGGCGGTGGTTTCGTTACGTTTTTGTTTTCCCGCCCAGCGCTGGCTAGCGAACCGTGCGGCCATTTTGCGAGGGAGGGATTTTGCCAACAGAAGTAATCCGCTCATGGTTTTGACGAGATTTCTTTCAGGAGCTGCCATCAAGCTAACGCTGCCGGCCCTGTTGCGAGGGCAAGTAATTGTCCCGCCATAAAATGCCGACACTATTCAGGTGAGGCAGATAAATCGCATTTGCCGCTGTTTGCTTAACGTTTATTTATTAGAAAGAACAGCTGGCAATAGCTGACCAGCTAATGTGATATGTAGTGAGATTTTATTGTATTATGAAAGAAATGAACATAGTTGTAAGTTAAGCAGACACGTTTAAACTGCGCGAGGACAACACATTGGAACATAGAAACAAACACGCGACGCGCAGAAAATACGCACACCGTGCGCTTCATGTGTGTGTTTGTTTGAGTGCTCTAACGTGTTGTCTTTGGGCAGTTTGAACGTGTCTGCAGCATCTATGAACCAACTAGCCCAACAACATGCCATTCTTGCAACAAGGACTGCCTATATGCATTTCAATGTGCGAAAGGAGCAGTGCAAGTTCATCAATATGTTTATTACCTCGACAAAGCATTCTGACTTTTTTAATTATGCATTTTAAATATTGTTCACGTGGCTTGGAGAAATGTCTCTTTGTAGCCGCTTAAATTAGAGCCACCGAGGCAATACCGTGATGTAGTGGTGGTTTTCTGCTAGGGTTTCCTTTTGTGCAGAAGATGCTCGTCAAGGCAAATGAGTAAGCCCAACAGCAAGAAATGTAGAAAAGTGCATAAAGTGATTCAATGAGTCAAGCTGTTTGCTGCTTCATGGAAACACAACATTATGGTGCCTGTTTTACCTGATAACACATTTGAAACGAAAGCTGGGAGTTCACAATTTGTTTTGTGTGGTTAACTTGTGTGCCTTGTGTACAGGAAGATACGTCTTCAAATGTAAATGAAAGGGCATTAAAGGGGAAATATTTCATTCACAATTACACCCGCCATCCCCGTAGCTGCCACCTACATTATACACGTGATACTTTTTCCCCACGATACACCCACCTAGGCTACTGTCCATTATATGCCCACTATCTACCCACCTAAACTACTGTACGCTATCCACCCACCTTATCCACTATCCACTACCACCTACCCGCCTTGCCCACTAACCATTATCCACCCACTACATAAATATACTACATTCGTGGATGGTGGGTGCCACCATGGCCATAATTTTTTTTTTCATGAGGAAGTTGTCTATGCAAGAACAAAAGTATGGTGCTGATACCATTTCATCGGAAAGCAGCTTCCATTCTTCACTTGTTCGAGGACAGACTGGAAGCTTAAAACATTAAAACGACATTGGTAATGCCCTATATTATTTGAAATAGTCGCGTCTCTTAGACTGATATTCAGGTGGTTTTTAATATATATTTTCATCGATTCCCGTGTTACCGCCTTGATGTTATGTAAATTCTTGATCCAGGCTATTTTCCTGTATGTGGAATGTAACTTCCTCCCTAGTTCTGCGATTTTTGAACTTCTAATTCCGTTATCATAGTTTGCAATGGCGAATCTTGGAGCTCTTTTTTAGACTCGCTCTAACCTAACTTGAGGAACATTTATGAAGGGGGCTTCACGCATAATATTAGTGAGGTACACAGTTTCCTATGACGCTTTGGGTGCATACTTGATATTTCTTTGGAAAATGTGTGATAAGTGACAAGATCTGGCGTATCTTTTGGCAATGTGTGATGTCCAGTCGAATGTCGCAGTTATAGTGCCGCCTAGGCACTTGACTTCTTTTGCACGTTGCACTGATACATAGTTTAGAAAGTGTGAACTACACACTTTGTTATTTTCCTTATTACATTGCCCATAACATTTTGCTATCTTCAAATTCATTGTCAATTTGTTTCATCAAGAACAATCTTTTCAAGCTCAGACTGCAAAACATTCATATCATCGGCACACGACACAGGATGGTATACAGCGCCATCATCCGCATGCATTCTGACGTTCGAAACGATATCATCACTGAGATCATCGATAAAAATGAGGACCAGCAGTGGCCCAAGGAGCGATCTCTGAGGTAGACCCGATAATACGTCAGCCATTGGGGACGCCGCACCGTTTAGTACCATTTTTTTCTTCCATTCTGCAAATAGCCCTTAAGCGAACCGTAAAGTGATTCGGAAAGACAATAAATAAAATGACACGTCCAGGAATTCTGGACATCGACAACAAGCGCCATCTGTTGTGTGGCTGCCGAGTGCGCAGCGTCACTCAATGGGAAACCGCTTTTAAACATTTATTGCAGTGCAACACCTGAAGATGCGCTTAAATCAGTCCGTGTATATAATCTGGGCACTATTCTCGCAATGCGAGAAATTTTTGCTTTATTCTCATAAAAATCCTGGGTTCGAGAACTGCTTTTATGTGCTATGTAAAAGTCCACACGAGAGAGTTTAGAAATTTATACAACAACAATGCGCCTTCACCTGCTTAAATCACTCAAATGACATAATGTCCACGACTCAATGTTCATATCTGTGAAATTTGGCTGACGTTGGCGAAGGTTCTGAGGTTCGACGGGCCCTTTTGTAACAAGGTGCATTGCAGTGAAACCACATTATAGGAGGGCAAGCGCTTTATAATGGTTTCCATTGCCCCAGAATGCGAGAAAATTTCACAGCCTTAGGTATGAATACTATGGAGATCTTAAGCTCATAATTAGCAATGACAAGCCTTATGTTAATTAAAGTAAATGTTTAAAAATAAGAATATATGTTTCCGTAGTTCAAAGTTAGAAAAACAATGAACAACACACATTGATATGGATACGAATTTGCCTCCATTGAGTATAAGTAATTAAAGGAACTGATGAATATAACAATTTATTTACAACTTATGGGTGAAAGCGGTCTGTATAAATTGACCTTTATAATATATACGTATACTAGATCGTATTGCAGCATGTACAAGTGATACTAGATCATCGTCGCTTGTAAGCAAATAGCAGTAATGATTGTCATAGCTCATTTATTTAAAGTATTTTAGTTTAATTAGTATAGATAATTATTCAAAGTTACGATGACCTCCCCAAAACTAACAGCGAGTCAGACTTATTCAGCAGTATTAATGCACATTTGCACCCTGTCGATTCAAGTAATCACTTGTAATAACGAATTCACCCATTTTAAGCTTAGAATAGAAGGCTTTCAGCATACAAGGATCTATATACAGTATTCAATGTATGAAACTGCTATCCGAGACAAATAGCATGGAATTGTTCTTAGTGATAGCTATCGATAATTAGTAATCAGGAATGATTTTCGGCAAAAAGATGTTCAACCTATCGATTAGAGTGTCAAGAGAAAGGTATTTAGGAGGTGATAGTCAGACTTCATTAGTGATAGATCTATGCAATCATCAAGTGCAGGAAGATTGATAATCAGTCAATTATTAGACGATATTATTGTAATGTGCTAAATGAAAAGGTAGACTGAGAGGCTGAATAAATTTAGAATGTCTTGCTTGTTGGCAATCAGAGACTTCGTACACTAATTAAAATGTATATTTATTTCTAATAGACGAGCTGTTTAAGGATTTCGTTAGGCCGTGCGCGTCGAGGACAGAAAATGTGCCTAGCTATAACGTCAAGGAGCGATGTCGATGTAGTTTGAAGTTTGAAGTTTATTTTGCTTCCATTACAGAAACAAGGCTGTAAGCCTAGCCAAACCTAATGAAGTCGTGCCGCGTTAAGGAAAGCTTAATTAGGTTGAGCTTAATGAAGCCGGTTCTTACTAAGCCGATCATGATTAACCTGTATCAAATTAGGTCATTGTCAAATAGGCCAAGCCTTATTAGTATTAATTTAAATAAGCTTGGCTAATTAGGTCAATCATAATCAAACAGTAATTATTTAGGTCCATCTAAATTAAGCTTCGCCTAACTTATTGTAATTAAGTCGAGGCTAATTAAGTCGAACTTAAAGGAGTATTGACACGATTTTGAAGCACCCCAGAAGGGACATCTTTCGTTTCCATGGTGTGCACTGTCATCGCTCTCCACACAACGGAGCCAGACAACGCGTACAAAATATTTTACTTTGATTTTAAAGTTAGTCGCCCAGCGTCTGCAAGCCAGCCCCACCGCAATGGACATTATCATGAGAAGCCAACACAGTTCACTTAGTTTGCGAAATTTGCGTCCTGCTGCAGCCTAAATCGCAGAAATCACTATCAGAGTCTCTGTACGACAATTCACCCATCGTTGTTTACGTGAACCACGTGCGACTGACAGCAAAGGGGCAGCTGTTGCTAGCAGAGCCGTATATTCCCTTTGGGAGAATAAAGGGAAATACTTCCCTTTGGGAGAGTTCGGCGCGCCTTTGATCTCGCCGCCAGTCTGGAAACTGCTGCACTAGAGTCTGGCAACAGCGCGCTTCCGCGCCGTCGACGCCATTTTGTGCTGAGGTTTCTCGTGGTGCTGCGCCCGTGAAGTCGATGTCGGCAGTTATGCTTCGTTTGTGACCGACCTGGGGCATCTGTGCTGCTATTCGTGCGCGTGTCGGCTGCGAAGAACATCGTAAACATGCACGGAAATCGCAATGGAAGCTTGCAGCAGCTGCTCGAACTCGCAAAAGAAAGGATTCGTCCTTTACCGTTTTCTGCAAGGCCACATGAATCGAGCACGGCGCCGCGTTCGCGAAGTAGCAGAGCCGTATAAACGGCTCTGGTACTTCCGAAATATACGGCTCTGGGAAGTACGACCGAAGCGAAATAAATGGAAAGCGAACGAGAAGTCGCGGTTTCGTGAGATAAGTGTGAAAATTAGTCGACCCAATATATGATGTGCGTTCATGGTGTACATACATCTGTGCGCATCCGTTGCAATGGACCTGCAAAATTTTATTAAGTGGTAATGCTTGGCACAGCTGTTTACCTGAAGGTATGCTAATCAAGACAAGCTTTCCTTCAGTTCAGAACTCACCCCGTTTGGCATGAGTGCATTTGTACAGCCAATATTGGGATAGCCTTCATTCCTTCAAGCACTGCTAATTTCGAGCCATCAAACGTCTTTTTTCCACGATGATCACCTTTGCAATGGCCCGCCACTGAGCATGTAGCTTAAATAACGTAATCAAGTGCATACCTCGGGTGTTAGTTCAAGAAGACCATATGAGTGATAAATGTTCTAGATCTCTCAAACTACACGCGATATTTTCAATTTTTTAAAAAATGGGCTCGCCATAAACTGTGACGTAGAACTTCCCCATATACACAATTGCCCTAAAATTAATAATTAAAAATTAATTAAATTATTTTTGTTAATTAGCAATTTCTGAGTGATCTAATTAGTGGTAAAATCTTTCCGCCTCGGCCTAGAAATTGGCTGCGAAGGCGACAAGTGCCTAACTATTATAGCTTTTTAAGGAAAAATCTCTATTGCTTAAAAAAAACACCCTATATATATATATATATATATATATATATATATATATATATATATATATATACAGTTGCGCCCTCACATAACTTTATTCTGCCGACGTTTCGACGGGAGCCCCGTCTTTTTCCAGGCATAACAATATTTACAACGTGTCTCTCTTTTATACAGTGTTAGGACAGGAGTGAAGAAGACAGAGAGGGAAAGAGGAACGTAAAAAAAAGAAACAATAGAAGAAAAAAAAATAGAAGAAAAGAGAGAAGAAACAAAAAGGAAAAAAAAGGACAGGAAAAACGTACGAGGACGAAATAAGAAGGACCAGCACTTCAAGAGGTTAAGAAAGAAAGAACCGTTTTGCCTAACGCGAACATTGTGGTAGCTTAAGCAGCCATGCTATTCTTGGGATTTAAAAACAGCGCAAAATATCTTGTCTATATTTTGCGCTGTTTTTAAATCCCAAGCATGAACCACCAACTAGCCCAACTTTCGCTTCTAGAGCCATGCTATTATTGACAACACACTCCACACCCCCACCTCCCCCTAAGTGGACAGTGTGATCACCCCGCGCGTCTAGTATTGCTCCTTCCGGTGCAATCCACGGCGGCTTTTTTTAATGTCCGTGCACGTAGTTTACGGTGTAAAGCGGCAGAATTCCATTTTCTGCGGCTCGGTAGTATCGCGATACGAGAGTATCGCGATAGCATTTCAGAGATACTTTTGTGTATCTGTATTTCTGTATCGAAATACATTTGAAAAATGTATTCGTATCTCACAAGTGAAATACTTTTACCATGTATCGTTTGAAACGCGATACTGTGCGAGGCACAGGTATCTCGGGACTTTTTTTTTAAAGACGATAGTCTTTCTTGGGATACATCAACGCAAAAATTTTGGTCTGTCTGTCTGTCACCCGATTCAGCCACTCGGCCAAAGTTTAACCACTTTCTGAACGCCCAGCCATCTTGAACTGGTATTTGCGTTCATACTTGTGAACATTTTCGATCAAAAAGCAAATACTACGCATATCTGAGGCGCAACATTACTATGTAAGTAGCAGGCCGTGTGTTCCTTTATTAGAAAATACATAGATACGTAATTTTAAAGACCCCAGTGTTTTTTTTTTTTTGGAAATGAGTTGAGGCGTGTTTCCAAAGGGGAAAGAACTTTTTTCTTTCTGGGTGTGTTAAACATGCAAAGGCGCGCGTCTGGCGCAGACACAGGGAGGGCGGCGATGGTTTCCCCACAGGCACCGAATGGCCCATGTGGCAAAGCATGCCATGCCAACGACTTCACCTGTTGGGGCTTGCTGGAGTGGGAGCTGGTAGCATCGGTGGTTGTAAAAGCTTTATTCAAATTTTGACCGAGCATTAAAGGGGCCATGACATGGTCACCCAACAATTTGCGGTTTTTGGCGAAAAACGAAGGTAGAGGGTCAAATATGCTTGTACACGTGTGAAAACTGGACTGTAAAATATTATTTCAGTCCAAAATAAGCCGGGGAAGTCGTCGGCTGTAAACTCCGCCCACCGCCGGCGACCGCCATTTTGCCATGGCGTGTGTGACGTCACTAACTGCGAGGAGCAGTGACGTCGTCTGCTACGTTCCACACGCGCTCTCTGTGTTCACTGCGAGTGTTGCTCTGTTGCTGTTTCAACCACTGCAAGTCATTTAGTTCCAGATGCAAGTTGAGAAAAGCAGAAATAGCTCGTTTGCACGCGCACCTGAACATGGAATACGGAATGCAGAACGTGCAGACGCTCGCACAACAAGCTACTCGTTACGTCACGGCTAGCGAGCGTGCCAGTGTTGCCCGACTCTCAGGTCACTCGCTCGTTTATAAAAATATTCAATTATAAATTAACGGCACGACCAAATGCGCTAAAATTTCGCCAGCTTGTCTGTGAACGTACAAGGATCAACCTACATAACACAGATTATGGTCGAAAATGTGGTGTCATGGGCCCTTTAAGATGGCCCCCGCGAGGAGTGACCCCTTCGGCCCAGGCGCCGAGTATAACAGAAAAGAACGCCGCTATATGAGCTGCGCACAGGCATCAGCAGTGCATTTTTGGGGGGTCACGCCTGTTTAGCGCAGCCCAGAGAGAATTATGGCAACGCCCAGCGAGCCGTCTCTGAAATGAGCAACTGTCCCTGTTCCCACTTACTGATTTGAGAGAGCTGGCAGAAGCGACCTCGGAGGGCTGAAACTCTCTCACCCCCAAAGAACGTG
>JALIZH010001314.1:0-45755 GCA_030522465.1 Rhipicephalus appendiculatus
CGTGTAAGGACAGATTTATCCCTGCTGAATTCGAAAAGCGATGTAAGAGTTCCTAAAGGGGTCTGCAAATAGCTCATTTTGGCAAAAGAGACAGGCTGTGGCCGCAGGGCTGCTTGAGACGCTGAGCGAACACGGCCACGTCATGCTCTGTATGCCGCGTTATCTGCAACAGCAGTACTACTCAAGCGTGGCCTCCTCGATTATCAAAATGTGTTTAGCTCCGGCAACGGCATGGTTGAAGATACGAGAGACGCTTGCTGATGTTGCACTCGGCTGTTTGTCGTTATTCCAGATAATGTGATCCAGCTGCCGAACTTCGAGCTTCACTGTACTTACTGGAGGCTTCGTCACATAAACAACGCTCTCGAACTTCGGTTCGGCAGTCGCCTATCGGTCCATGGACTTGCGGGAACCGTCCGTTGGAGCCGTGATTGACTCCGACGGAATGTTGCCGCAAGTCCCTTAACCGATAGCCGATTGCCTTTGCGCTTCACAAGCTACGTGGTTGCACTAGCACTACGTGATATAAACCGGCCGCAAATTCTACATCGCGCCCAAGGCGCCGGCGGTGGCTTGCATCGACACAAACTACCCGTGCAGCACGATAAAACCATAGTCCTTCAATACTCTTTCTGGTCACGAAACTTCGCCGTCATGCTATGGGGGGAGCTTGATATGGCACGGAAAGCTACCGCGCCGCGGCGCCACCGTCGTTCAGAGGCCACGCTTCTCCGCCCCTCCGGATCGATCCTGTAGAGACCGCACATGCGGCCGGGCGCGAGCCGAAAGTTTGCACGTGTACTCTGTATGTTTGATTGCTTTTTGGATAAGGACCAAGTTCAGGTATTAAACAGTTGAAGCTGCACGTTCGCCTAACGATGCTGTTCAGGTGCTGCGTACCGAGGTGCCGGGCACTACTGAAAACATGGCGTTTTTTTTTGTGCGAAGTGTTCGTGGAAAGTTCGAGAACTCGAGGTGAGCCATTGCGCGGCAAGAAACGGACTACTTCCGCATTGATTCGTAGTATGTGCGTGTTTGTGCGGAGCACTTTGATTCAACGGGGATCATCCATGTGCACGATTTCACGATAAACGGTGACACCGTATCGTTGCCTAGAGACAAGCCGCGACTCAGGCCAACGCCATTCCTCGTGTTCGGCGGCCTGCCAGCGTACTTTACGAATAGGAAGTCACGACCTCTGAAAGTTTGATAAGCACTGCAACAACCTCGAGAGCCATCATGTGCAAGGGGGAGCCGTCGTGTGCAATAGGCCATTAGCTACTTATTGTAACATTAAAAAAACAACAAAAAAAAAACAAGATGCAAGATGCCCTGTGTCAACAATCCTTTGAGACGTCTTTTGAACTCTACACTACCCCAGTGCTGAGTGAAGGCGATAATTATCTGTTATATCTCGATCATAAGCATTTGCACGGCTTCATTTTCTTCAAAGAGAGATCGCGGTTACAATCCTGTTAAAGGTCCATTCGTTTCCCCCTGCACTTTGTGAACCGGTTCACGGAGGAGCTGCACTCCGGCATTCGTTTCACGAGTTCAACATGGCGGCGTCGGCACCGCAGTTTGTACCGCAGTATTCGTTTCGTAAAAGTGCAGCTGTCGTGCAAGGCAAGTTCACGAATTCCTCTGCAGCTGCTCGTGAGGTAGTGCTGAGTCCGTGCTACACAAGATGGCTGGAACCGCAGCAGACGACAACGCCGATTGCATTCGTGTCTATTTTAGCGGCGTTCAACAAGTACGACAGTGAACGCTTTCCGGTAGTTGCACATGCCAAGCAACGTAAGCGGTGCCGTCGTTTACGAATCATAGCCTCCACAACCCGCGAGACAGCCGACCGTAGCACAGGGCTTGCACGACATCTGCACTCTCGACGTTTTGGCGCCTCGTTGATGCTGCACTTGCTGAAACATCTCCTGCACGACGACGGAACCCAGGCGGCACCACCATGAACCAGTTCAGGAAGTGCAGGTTGAATCGAATGGACCTTAAGCGTCCTGGTTCGCCAAGGAAGTACGGTACTCAATGCAATCGTGCGTCAATCCTAGTCACCCTGCTCGTACGAGATAGATATTAAGAAGTGCAATACAGAATCAGAGGGACATATTAATCCATGCGACTTTCATTGGGGATATTCACTACAAAAATCGCGTTAAAAAACTGTGTTAGCATTCGACCGATACGCACGAAAACTAGCAAAGTTCTCGCGGCCTGAAAACGACAGCAGTACCCATCAGGAAACCGTTTCATTGACGGTTACGATCTGCCGATTTATATGTTTCAAACAGCTAGATTACCGGCAAATGCAAGCTCACGCCCTAGAACATTTTTTTTGTTACGTATTACGTAACACGTAATAAGACGTGTTACGTCTTAATCTCTGTACAGCGCATCACAGTCACGTAAGGGTTTATTTTTATTTGAGGTCTGTAGGGCCAACCAGACAAATTTCGCAGTTACAAAATGGCATATGCGCGTCGTCTGCTGGCACACTGGGCAGCGAGCTAAATTTGAGATAGTTTACTTTTTGTATGCGCCTTGTCTTCGTTACGAAAACATTCTCAAAGTTCCAAGCTTAATTCGTATGATTGGTACGAAGAAAGAGAATGCAAATATTGCCTAAAAGGAGCGGGGGATTTCGGCCGCGACGTAGCAGCGAAAAAAAAAAGCAGGCGTCGCCTGCGGCGGCCACTCCGCTGGGTGGCCTTGCTTTTACTGTGGCGCCCCTAGCGGCCGCCGTTGGCTCTATATTAAACTGAGGCGGCAGTTTCATGACCAGAAAAGCTATTGAGGGACTATGATAAAACTTACAACCTCGACAAGGACACGTTCCTCAAGAGCCTGCTTTGGATAAAGATTGTCGAGAAGACTGAACATAAAAAGAAATTGGCGTGCCCTAATGCATATCGCTTTTGTACAGCTGGGTGAATCCGCCACCGCCGTTGATGGTGTATCCGCGTATGTAGTTTCTGCTTGTGTATCTTCCGAATAAACAGTTTCAAAAGGTGACAGCTGTTTCTTTTCCGTGTTTCCCATGCATACTTGAATTTGATATGAAATAAGTGCTGAGGAAACGGACAAAAAAGAATAAATTCTGAAAGTGGCGAAGGCGGCGGCGGCATGCAGGAGAGGCAGAACATGTGGGAACGTTTTCGACATGCACCAAAACTGCTTTCCGACCGCGCCGGCGCTGTCGCTGCATCTTTGCTTCTCAAGTATGAATACGCCATTAGGGTGATGTCGCGTAGCAATTTATAATGTATAGATAGTGTTATATATCTTAAGTTTGCCATGTCGACTACACGTTTTGCACCATGTATTAATGCGCTGTTCTTATACGCCACACACCAACCAATCAGATAAAACTGACTCACTGGCTTACTGTCTTTGTCAAAAGCTGTATAGGTATCAGTGAGATCTGTGAAATCCGAGATCAATGGTGAGAATCTGTGCGGATAACTCCAAATCCACGATGCGCACCCCCTGCAAAGGAAGACAAATCCGAGTGTTCATGTACTGTGAATGATACATAGTAATTCACATGAGAAAAAAAATGCGAAGCACCCTACCGGGGATTCGAACCAGCGACCCCTCCGCTCGGCAGCGTGCCGCCTTAGACAACTCTACAACGCACCATGCATGTGCTGACACAATAACGGCGAGCTATTTATGTATACTATTTACCGTTGGCGGTAAGCAGACCTCGGAGGAGCTTGAGCGTGTTCCGTATTACGCAACGCACCTACATTGTTTGTTTTTTTAAACTTGAAAACTGCGCTTCAGACATGCTAGTAGAAGTGGCCCCTTTCTCTAGGCACTCGGAATGTAGAAAAAAACGCAAGAGAGAAAGCCGGACACACCTTACCACCAGATGCCACGCCCCACAGTTTAAAAGAAACAGAAATATCTAAGAGCGTCGGGTTCTGCATAGTTCACACTTACTGGGTGCTGCTCCAACACAATGACGTAACAACTCGACAGTTCGCGCTTCTCCTGTGTATAACTGTGCATTGGTTTCGACCGTCCTTCTTCAGCGGCGCGCTGGAAGTTTCGAGCTGTTTGTCGTTCTTCGGGTGACATTCCAATTTCTTTCTAATGCATTCATTCCTTCGCCGTTGCGGTAAAGCTGCGACATTTTGTTGCGATGATCCTAATTTTGTTACAAGTAATCGCATGCACATCAGACATTTAGCAATCGCACGTTTGTTCACAGTGCCAGGAGAGTACATGTAAATAATGTAGCTGTAGGGGGGGGGGAGGGTAAAGTCACAATGCAAAATTTTGAAAATTTCGGGTGTGGCAACGTGGTTGAATATCCTCTCAGCCGGCCCCTACCCTGGTTAAGCCAGAGCGTCTTGCCTATCTCGACCTGTGAAAAATGCAGTCGGTCACTTAGCAAACTACAATTTTACAAGGTTTCGCGGCCATGTATTCTTTCAGGACATCTTAGAAACTGAATGCCTCTTCGTAATACTGTTGCAGTTAGGAGTGATCAAATGGTCTAATTACAGGAGATGGGCAACGGTGGTAGCGCACTCCAGCTATAGTGAACTAGGATGTATGTTCTGTGCACTATCACTCCGGCCTTCGGAAGTTCTTCGTTCTCTTTATCTTCATTTTTCCTCTCTGCTTTTCGTATGTGCGTTACATTAATTACCGCGCAAGCAGACAAGGCCCGTAGGACTAATAAGAATGGACAAGGAGGGTAGTGAAGCTTCAGGCGACCAATATGAATCCGCTGCTCTCAGTTTGATCGCCGACGATTGCACAGCAGACGAGCTATTAGGCAAGTAAATTGGCTGATACGTTTCGCAATTAAATCTGGGCCTGAATACTGCGATAAGATTTGACACAATCCACGCTTGCGTTGTGGTGTCGAAAGCAACACCAAGTCACTTTATCGCAAACGTCCTTGTTCGTGACGGTCGCACCGTATCACTCATTCGGTCGATGTTCTGATGCCAGGGTCGGAAGACGAGATATTTGACGGGCTTCTTCTGCAAAGCACATGGTCTTCGATACGGAATCGTCATTGTGAAGACTAAATTTCTAAGCGAATTTCGACGACTTTGATCGTATCTATCTATCTATCTATCTATCTATCTATCTATCTATCTATCTATCTATCTATCTATCTATCTATCTATCTATCTATCTAGCCGCCCACGACTTTGTGTTCTCCGGACCGTATTGTTAATGGGATTTATACCGAAATTGGTATGACAAAACATAACTTATATGACTGGTCATATCATGAAACACGCCATGGCCCTGGTGCTCCTGCGCCCGTTTCCTTAAATTGATGTATCCAAAAATTGGCATTATGAGACATTTCTGCATGAACAACATAAATTACAGGTGGTATTATGAAAATCTTAACGTGCATGTCATGTACGACATAATTTAGAAGCCACTCCACATGGTGCTCTGACAGCCGTGTCGCTAGCTTGATATACATCGAATTTTGTACTGCGTGACGCGACTGTATGACGAACATAAACGACAAGTGATAAAATGGAAATCATGACATGTCATGTGAAACATGATTTGCATGCCAAGCTTACGGCACACTCGTGGCTGTTTCGCTATCCTGATATACAATAAATTTGCTATCCCTTGATGTGACTGTATGACGAATATAAATGAATAAATACCAAGTGGTAATATGGAAATCATAACATGTCATGTGCAACATAACTTGCATGCCACCCTCATGGCATGCTCGCGGCCATTTCGCTAGCTTGATACACACTGAATTTGGTATTGCGTAAAGTGATAGAAACCAGAGGGATGCACACGTACACGTTTCACTTTAACTATTTACTTTTGATCAAACATACGAAAGAAATACATACAAAAGATACTGGCATCAATGTTACATCTCTAGTGGCTTGTTCGAATTCGACATCGTTAATTAAGAGTCCAAATCACAAACTAATTTCGCTGCACGTAAAAACAATAAAGTCCGAATTTATTTCGTTGGTGGCAGTTGGGGGTCCGGGGTAGCACTTGACACTTGCTGGAGCCCTCGAGGCGTAGCCGGCGGAGCGACTCGAAACCAGGGAACGGGGCGTAGCCGATTGGTTCTGTCCAGACGGAGTCAGTGTGTGTCTTTATTTCGCCCGAGCCAAGGTTCGTCTGCCTCGAACTCTAGGTCAGCTTCTCCGAACTATCGCAGCCCTCTTCCGAGATTCCTTCCGGGATCAATCGTAGGAGAGGAGCCTTTCTTCCTGCCGCGCCGGTGCGCCCAGTGTTTACATTGAACTTTGCCCGACGCCGAGTCCGCGGGGCCCGCGCAGGGGGGCAACTTCTTGCGTTCTGCTGTACGGTATTAGATGCCCGCTCACAGGGGGCGTCTTCAAATGCGCACTGTCTGGCGACGTTTTCACTTGGCACAAATTCACTTGGAGTTCGATTATTGAACGCAGTCCTTTTCAATACGCACACCCGTGACAATAACCCCCCTCTTAAGAGTTTTACCGTGAGGAAAACCTGCTCACTGCATACAACAAATACAATGCATATGTAAAAACACTTCCGAGACAGAACATCACTAAAGTTACACATCGCTCCGATAAGCATAGATATTCACTCACAAAACCTAAAAATGACAAAAAGTAAAAATGTTGAGCAGGTTTAAGCTATTCTGCTCATGAAATCAGCTCCTACATTTTCCCTGCCCTTGATATACTGGACGTGGAATTCGTACTCCTGGAGCACCAGGCTCCATCTCATCAGGCGGCTGTTTGACGATTTGCTCTTCGCTGATTACCATGCAAGATATTTTCTGGTTGTTAGAGGGGCTTCTTTCTTCGTATTTTTTTCAGCATGTTTATGTGAAAAACCTTTTTGTTTCCGTTTAACTGTAGCTCGTAGACGAAGTCATTTTTCTTGCGTGTCACCAGAAATGGTGCTTTCCACTGCATGGTGAGCTTATTTCTGTCGCTTGGGAGCAATACAAGCGCCCTTTATCCTGACTTAAGCTGTCTATCTACCGCCTTGCGGTCGTAGAACTTCTTGTACTTTTCCCGAGCATTTTCCAGATTCTCATGTGCCATCTTGCAGGTCTCCTCCAATCTCTCTCGAAGTTCTAGCACATAGGCGTAGGTTGTCTTCAGTACAGCTTCGAGCTCTTGGTTGGTCCAAATTTCGTGTAGAATGGTTAGTGGCCCTCTCACGGTTCTGCCGTATAACATCTCGAACGGTGAAAATCCCAGGCTTGATTGTGGGACTTCCCGATAGGCAAACAACAGTGCAGGTACATACCTGTCCCAATCGACTGGCCTTTCTTGACACATCTTCTTCACCATCTGCTTAATAGTTCCATTGAATCTTTTCTACCAGACCGTTACACATGGGGTGGTACGGCGTGGTTAGTAGTTGCTGGATGGACATCAGCCGGTTGATTTCTCTCAGTAGGTCGGATGTAAAGTTCGACCCTCGGTCGCTGAGTATTTCCTTGGGAACTCCATACCGAGCGAACATCTCTAGCAGTGCCTGTGCGATCTCCATGGTATTGATAGTCTTCAGAGCCACGGCATCCGGGTATCTGGTTGCCATATCAACCAAAGTTAGCACGTAGCGGTTGCCTTTTCTCGATGAAGGGGAGATGGGTCCGATAACATCGATCGCTACTCTCTGAAATGGGAGTTCGATGGTGGGCATGCTTCCGAGGGGCGCTTTTCCCACTCGTCCTTTTGGTATCGTTCTTTGACATATGTCGCACGATTTGACGTCACGTTTTACGTCGCTGTGCACGCCAGGCCAGAAAAATTTTTCTGTTATTGTAGTAGCTGTACTTTTCGCTCCTTGGTGTCCAGCCATGATTACGTCATGCCCGAGACTAAGCACAGCAGTTCTCAAACCCTCCGGTACGACAGGTTGTAGAATTTCTCTCCCGGTGCTGAATATGCACTTTCGGTGCAACAAGTTGTCTCGAACGAGATACTCAAATGTTGTTCGACCCTTCCTTCTCTTCTGGACTTCCCCCCACTTTTTTGAAACAGTCGGCGAGTGATCCATCCTCTTTCTGCTGCTGTACTACCTCCGCAGGTGTAACTTTCAGCGCCTCCACCGCAGGCACCTTGATCTTCGGCGTTTTTTCTTTGTTTGCGGTAGCCGCCCTAGTTTGCACCGCCGATGAAACCAGCGGGTTTCTTATTTCCAGCTCCTTAACCTCGGTTGTCTCCTTACTTTTTCCATTCTTCGATTTTTCTTGAGGTGGCTGTTCTCGCGTTCCTTCCGGTAGCCCGCAGCTCTGCGTATTCTGTTCGGTTTCACATGTCGCCGTCCATTCCCGATCTGGGTCATCTACCTGTCTTACGCCAGGGATATTTCCCAGAACTAAGTCATACAGTGGCTCTTCCAAGCACTTCGCCGCCACTTCTCCTGAATAGTACGGTGTGGACACGGTTATGATGGCTTCGGGCAGCCACCTCACTGTACCGTCAACCAGTGTCACCGACCTTTTCTTACCTGTGAGCTCTTCATCCTTGACGAGACTTCTTTTACAAGGACGGTATTCGTTCCGCTGTCTCTCAAGACTGAGACGCGCTCTCCGTGAATTTCTCCATCTACCACTGGCATGCTGAGTGCACAATCAATAACTGGCTCCGCTACTTCGCTTCCTTTCATCGTGTCACCTTCAGTTTTATCAGCATTTGGGACACCATACCTTGTCATCCATCCTTGTCGGCTGCTCACGACGCATGCTGCCTTTTCTGAGGCCCTAAGCCTGCATTCTTCTGTACGTTGACCCCTTCTGTTGCAATTCTGGCAAACGAGCTGGGCCTTCCCCATTGCTCCTCCCAAACCGATAATCTGCCATCCGATGTCCTGTTCTATTGCAAATAAAGCACCTAGTAGCCAGTCTGGGCGGATTTTCCGGTGATCTCTGCTTCCCTGTATCGGTGCCTTGCGATTTCGGCGCCTCTTCTTTCGCTTTTCCCAAGTTGCTCAGGCCCCGTGCCTCCATGTACTGCTCAGTAAAGTCCGTCAATTCCTTCACTGTCTTCAACTTCCGCTCTTTTAGAAATAGCGCCAGCTTCGGGTGGCAGCACAACAAAAACTGCTATTTCACCATCAGAGCTTTCACTTCCTCGTACGACTTCTCCGTACCTGACATCTCGATCCATCGGTCGAGGTAGCCTTATAAGCGGGATGCGAATTGCTTCCCGGTCTCTGCGTCACTGGGCTTGCTGCCCCGAAACCTTTCTCTGAATCCCCTCGGCCGTTAACCTAAACCTCTGCAGAAGGGTGACCTTGACGTTGTCATAGTCTGTACGACTCCGTCGCGGGCATCCTTCCGAACACTGTTAGCGCCTCGCCAACCAAACAAAGACTGAGAGCTGTCGCCCATTCGCTTCGTGCCCATCCTTGCCCCGAGGCAATTCTTTCAAAGCGATGCAAATACGCTTCTAGATCATCACGTTTATCGTCGAACGTGGCCATCAACTTCCTAGGACATATTTTGGCAGCTCTGGGCGCCTCTACTCGGGCTTTCCATGAGGGTCTCTCATCACTCCCCTGCTCGTACATCTGCATCGGCCGCACGCAATCGCAGTTCTAGCAATTCTTTTTTCCTGCGCTGCCTTTTCTTTTTCTAACGCCGCCATTCGTACGGCTCTCTCCTCTGCATCTCGGGCCGCTTCACGCGCTGCTGCTCTCTCATCTCTAAGCCTTTGCGATTCCTGCTCATATAGCTTAAGCATCTCTTCCTTGCTTAGTCCCAAATTACCGGACATCATCATCAACTTTTCCAAGTCCATCGCTCTGGTTTCAGTACGAGCGGAAGCGTACCGACTTTCACCTAAGGTCAAAGTGACTGTTTAGATATAATCCTGGCAGGCTCGCGAAATTGTCGTCACCGTCCGTAAAGTGATAGAAACCAGAGGGATGCACACGTACACGTTTCACTTTAACTATTTACTTTTGATCAAACATACGAAAGAAATACACACAAAAGATACTGGCATCAATGTTACATCTCTAATGGCTTGTTCGAATTCGACATCGCTAATTAAGAGTCCAAATCACAAACTAATTTCGCTGTACGTAAAAACAATAAAGTCCGAATTTACTTTCGTTGGTGGCAGTTGGGGTCCGGGGTAGCACTTGACACTTGCTGGAGCCCTCGGGGCGTAGCCGGGGAGCGACTCGAAACCAGGGACCGGGGCGTAGCCGATGTTG
The DNA here is from genome assembly GCA_030522465.1 of Rhipicephalus appendiculatus. Classification (NCBI taxonomy): domain Eukaryota; kingdom Metazoa; phylum Arthropoda; class Arachnida; order Ixodida; family Ixodidae; genus Rhipicephalus; species Rhipicephalus appendiculatus. The sequence continues at coordinate 10,204 of JALIZH010001314.1, forward strand.
TTTCTGTCCAGACGGAGTCAGTGTGCGTCTTCCTTTCGTCCGAGCCAAGGTTCGACTGCCTCGAGCCGAGGTTCGTCTGCCTCGAACTCTAGGTCAGCTTCTCCGAACTATCGCGGCCCTCTCCCGAGATTCCTTCCGGGGTCAATCGTAGGAGAGGAACCTTTCTTCCTGCCGCGCCGGTGCGCCCAGTGTTTACATTGAACTTTGCCCGACGCCGAGACCGCGGGGCCCGCGCAGGGGGCAACTTCTTGCGTTCTGCTGTACGGTATTGGATGCCCGCTCCCAGGGGCGGCTTCAAATGCGCAGTCTGGCGACGTTTTCACATGGCACAAATTCACTTGGAGTTCGGTTATTGAACGAAGTCCTTTTCAATACGCACACCCGCGACAGTATCACGAACATAATGACAAGTGGTAATATAAAAATCATGACATGTCATGTACAGCATGACTTGCATGCCACGCTCATGGCGCGCTCGCCGCCGTTTCGCGAGCTTGATATACACCAACGCGATAGCGTTAAAGAGCTCGTTTTGCAGAAATTCCGGCGTCGGCGTCGGCGGTGGAGCCGTTGGTTGTGAGCGAGAAATCATCATCTTTTCCGTGACCGAAAAATCAAGAAAGATGCAAATGAAATAAATAATAAAATTTTCCGGGCCCGAAGGAGGATCGAACCCAGGCCATCTGCGTGGCAAGCAGGTGTTATACCACACAGCAAAGCTTCTGCTTGGGATTACATCGAAAATAACTTCGTCTGCTTGGAAATGCAGCGAAAATAACTTTTATCCTTTACAGACACACGCGTCCTGTATACAGGCGTCACAATACAACATGTGATATCGCAGTAATATTGCGTGGTACAAGCGTACATTGCCATCGGACGTCAGAAGACGTGAATATCATAACGACATTGTGGTTCAAAGCCGACCACCCATTACAAAAGGCACACAGGTATTCCCTTAAGACCACGTAGTAGGTGCATAGCAAGTTCGAAAACATTTCCCTCATTTCCCGCGCATAATTGCTCGTGGTTTAAACATGCTACCCATTACATACTATGCACTAAGTGATTGAAGTACGCACTAGGGACAGGATATCGCTATCGCGTTCAACTCTTAAAGGCGAAGTTAAGGGTGCCCCAATTTTCGCATGACGTGACTGTATGACGAACATAAGTGGCAGTTGGTAACATGAAAATCACAACTTGCGTGTCATGTACGACGCCATTTCAATGGCACGCTGATGGTACGCTGGCGTCCAATTCGCTAGCTTGATATACACCGAAATTGGTATTGCGTAACGTGACTGTATGAAGAACATAAATGACATGTCCTAACATGCAAATCCAGGTATGCATGATATGTATGTACAGCATGATTTGCTGCTGGCTGCTTCGCATTACACCAATCCCCAAAATGCGTGGGATCTGCCGGATTTTTATTTGGGCGAACCAGTGGCCGGGAAAGGGTAAGCGAAAGAGTGTAGCCCATCGATTAACCTTGTCCGCGACAAGCTGCGTCGGCATTTCTACATGCGGCATCGAACATTTTAGCGTTATCGCTAGCGGCTGCATGTGTTCGATATTAAACTCAGCTGTTCGAATTCGTGCACTGAAGCCTAACGTATCATCCTAAAATAACCTGGAATGCTGCCAGACATTATGGCATGGTTTGCACAAAGCAGTATTACACGCGCAATGGCCCGGTGACAAAAACCATAGAACAAAACGAGTGTATGTGGCTTTGCACCCCTCTGAAGAGGCATCGTCCTGATGGAAGAATATATTAAATCAAGAAAGTACAACAATACGTTGCAAGCAAGGAAGTACAATAATATGCAAAAAAGTACAGTCCTCAGGTACGCTAACGTGCGTAAAACGACTTGAGGCGCACGACATGGACGACTTCAGGTCGCGCACGGCGCCGTTGAGAGTTTGTAATGCCGTCAGGGGTAACCACATAGTCTAGAGCTCCGAGGCGTCGAAGTACTACCTTGTGTGCATCCACGTATCCTCGAAGAAGTTTTTCGCCAAGACCACGTCGGCGTATCGGCATCCACATCCAAACACGGTGTCCGAGCTGGTATTCTACGAAGCATCGTCAAAGCTTGTAACGGCGGCTGTCGGTCATCTGCTGATTCTTGATACGTGGGCGGGTGAGTTGCCGAGCTCCGGCGCGCTGAAGGTAGACAGTCACGTCGAGGTCTTCTACGTCGGTGAAATCGGGTAGGATGGAGTCGAGCGTCCTTGCCGTATTCATTCCGTAGACCAACTTGCACGGCATCATCTGTGTTGTTTCCTGCACACCGTGTTGTACGCGAAGGTCACGTACGAAAAGAATGGCATTCCAGGTCGTGTTTCGCGTCGGCGTACATGGCCAGCATATCGGCGATGGTCTTAATAAAACGCTCGGTGAGGTCATTGGTCTTTGGGTGGTAGGCGGTGGTGCAGCAGTGGCTTATCTATATTCCAAGATTACATGAGTTAAAAAGTCAGTGAATGTCATACCTCTGTCAGTGATGACAATCTCTGGGGCGCCATGTGGAACAACAGTGTGCTGAATAAAAAAAAAAGCTTGCCCACGTCAGCGGTACTGCCTTTCGGTAGGGCCCTTCTTTCGGCGTAGCGGGTGGGGTAGTTAGTAGCTTCGACGATCCATTTATTTCTCCAAGTCAACGTTCGGAGCATCCCCCACCCACTTCGCTCGAAGTGGCGAGAAGTTCCTCTTCGCGAGGACGCCGTTTTGCGAGAAAAACGACGCCAGTCCTCGCTTGAATGCCTTCGTAACAACGGCGGTCCTGCCCTGGAGGTATTCCACAAGGCCCCTGAGTACCAGGTCGCCTCGCTGTCGTCAAGCGAAGTTGTCGGCGCTTATGGTTCCCAAAACGCAGTCAGCATCCTGATCATCCTGTGGCGGCGGGTCGACGGGGGGTGCGAGACAGGCAGTCGGCGTCAGAGTGCTTTCGTTCGGACGGTAAACGACGGCAACGTATAATTCTTGAAGTCTCAGGCTCCATCTTGCTAGACGAGCTGAGCGTCTTTTCTGTCGTGTGTTCTTTTTCCCCAACCAATTCCGCACCCCGTACGCAAGATGACGAACGAACTAGCTTATCAGCTCACCATTTTGACCTGAAGGGTCCTTCACGTTTGCTAGCTGTAGCGAGAGACGAATACGAGACGACGTCGTGAAGGCGGCCGACGTGGCCGTGCCGAACTCTCGCCACTTTATTCGGAAACGGAGCGGCGGCGGCTGCCTGCGTCCGAACAGCCAGGCGCGTGAACTCGTTCTGTCTCTCGCGCCTCGAGCTACGCATGAGCTGCGCGAGAGGCGCGGCGCGGTGGCTAGTAAATGATGATGATGATGAAGGGTGATGATGATGACGCTACAGAATACTCCCCCCCTCAGAAATGAGCCCAGGATGAAAAACTATGGGGACGTATGTACAAGAGGGTTGGCGACACGATACAAAGAAGTCCATGGACAGTCCAAGTCGGCAACGTGGAGAGGCACGGGGTCTTTATCTTTCCGGCGGGCGGCACTGGGAGAAGTGCGGCGGACGTAGTAGTAGACGCCAGGGCACCACGGTCATGCACACGCGGGTCCCACAATGATCTGACGGGATCGTTCTAGTGTTCACCAGGTTCCGCGAGCGGATGCGGCTGACGAAGGTGCCTGCAGATGCTTCGGTTTGGCCGCTAACGTTGGCAGCGGGTGGGTGGTGCTCGTGTGGACGTCGGTGTCGGCGCAACGGCGACTTCTGCGTTCTACTGCGGCCGGTGGGTCGGCACGGGTATGCGAGTCGACAGAAGCGGATACGCCGCGCCCGAAGGACCACGCTACACGCAAAGCGTGTAGTGATGTGTACGGTACGTTGTCGGTCAGCGCGTCGGGCCGAGGTGGAAGAGGCTTGCGACGTGTCGAATGGCATGCCTGCATTTCTGTTACCTGCCTGCTGGTTCGCGTGCTCCGTCAAGAACCCGGCAGGAGGCATGCCATGAAGCCCAGCAAGCGGGTTCTTTGCAGGAAGGTCAGTCGGCGCACACGTGCTCGTGAAACGACCTTCGGTAGGCGGCGCACGATGTCTAGTGCTCTGGTCGGCATGGTGCTCTAGTGCTCTGGTCGGCATGAGCTGCGCGAGAGGCGCGGCGCGGTGGCTAGTAAATGATGATGATGATGAAGAATGATGATGATGACGCTACACTAGCCAACACAAGGTGTGGTGGTCGCTCATGACTTTGAAAGGCCTGCCGTAGATGTAGGGGCGAAACTTCGACGAAGCTCAAACGATGACAAGGCACCCCTTTTCTGTTGTGGAACAGTTGGCTTCTGCCTTGTATAGTGACCGGCTAGCAAAATTGATAACTTTTTCTACTCCGTCAGTGTTGTGTACAAGGACGACATCGAGTCGTAGGTTGCTTGCGTCGGCCTGGTCGAAATGGGCAAGTATTGGAGGCGTCTACAGGTGTCGCTTCAATTCTTGTAATGCTTTCACTTGCCCCGCTCCCAACTTGAATTCCACTCAATGTCTTCGTGAGGTGACTTAGTGGCTCAGCGATCCGGGAGAATTCTTGGACGAAGCGCCTGTAATAAGCGCACAAGCAGAGAAATTGGCGTACGGCCAGAAGGCAGTGACGTCGGCTCTTTCTAGTGGGTCAGAGCCAACTCCACACTTTCTAATAACGTGGCCTACGAACAGAAGTTTTCTTCAGAGTGAGTGTGGAGGTCTTGATTGCTTGAAGTACAGCTTCAAGACGCCGTAGGTGTTCGTCGAAGTTTGAAGATAACACAACGACACCGTCCAAGTACACAAGGCAAGTCTGCCGCTTTTAGCCTATCAGCCCAGGGGTGCCATCTACGTGAAGCCAGGGCGAAAGGGTTGTCTTGCCTCTGCAGGGGGGCCTTAAAGGTCCGAACACCCGGCGTCGGCTTAACCCCCAGGATCCATTTTTCTGCAGCCACGGCTAAGCCAAACACCGCCAGCAGTGGAAGGGGTTCGAAACCCGCTCGTTGCTTCGGGCCTGCGGTGACGCTGCTGACCATACGCCTGCTAGCGCAGACACCCCCTGCGGGACTGCTACACCACAGTGCCTAGAATATATACCAGGGGTCTCAAAAAACCTAAGCGAGTATGCCGCAGTCACAAAATTTGTTCTTCAAATTACCCTAGGCAGTATAGAAGGTTGCATCTGGAAGTGAGGAGAGGGGGAGTTATCATAAGATGTGAGCTATCTTTGCCGTTTTTAAAGAAAGCCTTTCCTCATACCTCATGTATGCGTAATTTATGAAGGGGCGAGAAATTCTTGGTGAGCCGCCAACTCGAAACAAGGCCTGCTATTTGGCGCCAGCTGTCAGAAAAAGTGTTCAACACTCACCGTTATGGCTGATAGCGGCACTGGTTAACACTCCCGGGTTTAAGTAAACGGATGTACCCGACAAAGTGCACGGGAGGACGACTGGTGCCGTTGCACAATTAATAGAACTTCGTACGCGATATTCGAATGTTGCAGGTTCGGTGCCTGCCGGCGGCAAGCTATCTTTTATTCAATTCATTTGTGCCCATTGGTATCACAATTGCTACAAGTAACAACTCCTACATTTTCCTTGGCTTGATTGTCTACTATATATCATTAGCGTTATGTCTAAAAAACCAAAAAAAATTAGGCAGATCCCAAGTACCATGGGAATCGATGTTATGCGAAGCATTCGTAGGTAAGGTGACTGGGTTGCAATTGTTTTTATTGAGCGAAACGTTATGAAGTGGCACTGAAGATATGTACAAATGTTGCATGCACGGACATGTTGAACAGTCGCATATGTTTCATATGGTAGCCCTGGATGGTGCTACGTAAACCAACTACAGTGGATGGCACTTAAGTATACAAGTGACGTTAACCAGACATGACTCTTTCGTCATAGGAGTACGTATGTAATGTTTATAAAGTTTGGTAGCCAGCTCTGCAACCACTGTACCCATTTCACCAATATTACGCCTGCATAGGATGTTCTTCGAAAGCAGTTTCGAGACCTGACGTGGCTGTGTGGTAGAATGCTTGATTGCCACGCAGAATGCTTGGGCTCGATTCCTGCTGGGACTCTGATTTATATTCTCTGTATTCCTCGCGTCAACGCCGCCGATGTCCATTTTTCTTAACACTGACGCCTCTAAATTACCAGTGTCAACGCCACCGATGTCAGTTTCTCTCAACGCTCTCGCATTTAAATTACCAATGCATGTTCTCGCCGTTCCTGGGTAGATATAAATTGTCAAAGTCCTGTGGCGCATACCTGCATTCCGCGGCCCGTGGTATACGGGTATGAGCCACGCCTGTCTGGAGAAATGACTTTGATGACGTACACGGCGGGATTTTCACGTTATTCATGTCATGACCAGCCCGACATATTCTTCAATACCTCTTACCCTCGCATACAAATTTTGGTCGACTCCAAGTTAAGGAGGCCATCACGAGAGCACCCAGACGTAGGCGGCTAGATAGATAGATAGATACGTAGATAGAAACGCAAAAGTGCTTACAATACGCAAAGAAATGCTTCGCATTTAAAACGAGGCGTTAAATATTCCCCTCTTTTCGTAATTTCTTAAGGCGACTTGAAGTCGTAATTGCAAAAAACATATCGACATTGATCAGCAGAATGATGAAATCTGGAAGCAAACATGGTGACCGCATAGGGTCGCTCACAAAAAAAAGAAACGCGTAACACTGATTACAGCTGTGTAGTTATTAACAGTAAAAATATTATGCTTGAAAATAACTGACTTAAGGGACACTAAAGGCAAATAACAATGTGTGTCAGAGTGAAAGATCAATGTTTGGGAATGACTAAAACGGCAATATTATCAACAGCAGTGCTTTACTAATCCAGAAATTAAGGTAAATGTACGACACCACAAGCGCTACGAGTGGGACATCTAGCAAATGGTCCCATTGATGTCACAGCGTCCGCCTACAATTAATCACTGCTAATCAAACCAGCTGCAGTAAAAAAGAACCTTCCGTGCACACAACACGTAATGAAATGCTGCTTGTTCTTATGTTTGATTCATAGAAAAAAGAACCGCCTGGCGTTACTATGTAGAATGGCGCGAGTGGTTCAGAAGTTGCGTTTTCGCCAGGTTAGGCTGGATAGGTGGTGCCATCTAGCGGGGCCCAGTTGAAGCCGGCCAACACAAACATCCATTGCGGCAAGCTTCAATGGCCATTGTTGATGCTGTGGCTCCTGCTACTTTCGCTCTGCTGCTACCATAGTGTCGGCGGCCGCGCAGTAAAGGCGGGCAACGTTGAGCATGGCAACTGTGACGTCCAAAGGTCCGCTTTCAGGTGAATGACTTCAAGTGCGCTAACACCAGGCGGACCAATAAAACATGATTTCATTTCAGAATTAGCATTTTCTTGCCACGAAAGTAGCACTACGAGGTTTCTGGACCGCAACTTCAGTAATCAACATTGACTTAATGTTTGCCTTTAATACCCTATTAATTAAACGTCGTGAACACCCATTGCTGCTGTTAATGGAGGCGAAGGCTGGAAGACTAACCCTACCGGAGTCCCCCCTTCCTCAGGCGGCGGCGAGACCTCGAGTCTTCGCGGCGTCTTCGGCCATCGGGACTGGAAGTGAACGCACATTAAGCTTTCGCGTTTTAAGTGTGTTTGTGTTCGTTGCGCATTGGTTAGCGCGTCCGCCTTACGTGTTTACCATTGGATTCTTCGGTCAAGCAACGCAGCTTACTTGTTTTTTGAACATTGTTTTGACCAACCCACAGACAGACAGACAGACAAAGAACTTTATTGAAGTCCTGAGGGACTAGCCGGGAAGGACCCGCTGGGGCCCTCGGGTCCTGCGTTACGGGACACATCACACACCAGCGAACACGACTGGGAAGACGCCATCGCAAGTACTGCCCTCGATAACCAACCCACAAGTCCTTTTTTTTGGTGTTCCGCCTGTGAAATATATGTCTGAAGTGAATTCATAGTGTACGCTGGTAAAAACACCTTTTGAAGCCGTTCTGGGGGTCCGCGATACCCATCCTCGTAAAAAAAAAAAAAACTTGCTTTTTTGTTTGGAGGACTACCATGTCTTGTGACCATGGCCGGTTCCGATTTTATGTGTTTGACCGCATAACACTTTTGCATTAACGGCGAAGCGGACATGTTGCACCGTCTCCGTGAGTTTCATTTAAAGAATAATGCGCGCACATGCCAAGCTTAGTTTGGAATGCACTTGTCTTTCAATTGTAAATGTAGGATTGACTTTTTCATTAGTAAGGTAGCTTGTCTTAACATGTACTTGTGGTCTATTTGGTTGGTCATTATGACATATGGCAGCGCGCATCATGTGAAACAACCAACATGAACGTCCTTTTCGACGAACATGTTCGTCGTTTCAACCGGTGCGCGCTACGAAGTGCCGTAGTTTTGTCATTCGTAAATTCCAACACACGAGAAGCACTGCAATCCCTGAAGTCGCCGCTCGCGCGAGATCAACTAATCCTGGACATCAGCTGCCTAGGCAAAACTCACTGGAGATTCGCCTAAGACGTTTTAAATGCGAAAGCCATCGTGTATTTTTCAGTTGACGTACTATCCTCCCCGCATCCCTCCGGAAGCTTCCCGCACCTCAACTGGTTTTGCGCTGTCTCCATCACTGATCGGCCCAGCGATCAATGAGGCAGAGCAAATGGACCATGTCATGTGACGACATCAACGTATTTGACTACATGATAACGTCGTAGTGACTCTATTATGACGTCACAAATTTTTGGCGACTATGACGAAGTGATGACGTCATATGCTGACGTCATCGCGTGATGACCTTTCGCATCGCTCTCGTGTTCACGCCGTCGACGCCGACGGTCAATTTTAGCGTTTGATAAGCCATTTATAGTCTTTGACCATAATAATTGGCCAGAAGGCGTTAATCATTTATTTTTAATATACTTGGACAGCGTTGGTTGTTTTGTTAAGTGATTAGGCACACCAACCATATTGCGCATGTGCTCCTTGCGTAGGTATCTAACATACTGCCACGTACGTTTCTTATTTTAACTTTTGCTCTACTCGGTTTTTGCCCACAAAGACTGTCAGCAATGCTCTCCTAAGCCTCTCCTTCTCCTTCTTGAACCGCTCGCGCCATGTCAGCGTTGTGGCACATAGTGGCCGCCGAGTCCCATTTCACTGCTGCTAGGGGTTTTTTAAATGCGAAGCATTTCTTTCCGTACTGCAAGCACTTTTGCGTTTCTATCTACGTATCTATATACGTATATATCTATCTATCTAGCCGCCTACGTCTGGGTGCTCCCCTGATCGCCCCCCTCAACTTGGGGTAGATCAAAATTTGCATGGGAGGGTAAGACGTACTGACGAATATGTCTGGCTCGTCATGACATGAATAACGTGAAAATGCTGTCGCATACGTCGTCAAACCCTTTCCTGCAGACACGTGTGGCACATACCCGTATACCACGGGCCGCAGTATGCGGGTATGCGCCACAGGTGTTTGACAATTTATGTATAGCTAGGAACGGCGAGTACAGACATTAGTCATTTAAATGCGAGAGCGTTAAGAAAAACTGACGTCGGCAGCGTTGACTCGACGGATGCAAACAATAAATATCAAGATCCCAGCTGAAATCGAACTCAAGCAGTCTGCGTGTCAATCAAGTATTCTACCACAGAGCCACGCCAGGTCTGGGAACTGCTTTGGAAAAAGACCCTATGCAGGCGTAACGTTGGTGAAACGTCACTTGTGCTTCTAGTGCTGGCTATCTAATTTTATAAACATTATCTATGTACTCCTATGGGGCACGCGTCATGTCGGGTTAACGTCAATTGTATACTTAAGCGCCATCCACTGTAGTTGGTCGACGAAGCACTATGCAGGGCTACCATCCTCTCAAGCACAAGTGCTACGTATCAGCTTACCGCTTCTGATGTTGGTAGTACCCATGTTTCTGTTGGCATCGTTACGCAACTGTAAACAACTGGTTATATAAAACATATGGGACTGTTCAACATATGTATGTGCGTACAGCATTTGTACATATCTTTAACATCGTTTCGTAACATTTCGCACAATACGAAAATTACAACCCAGTCCCCTTGCCTCGTCATGCTTCCCGTAACATCGATTCCCATGGTACTTAGGATCTGCCAAACTTTTCGGTAGCTGATCGAACTAGAGAACTTGGTTGAACCTCATAGGGTTCGGAGAGGTCGATGTTGCCCGGTCACATAAATAACAGTCTGAAACCGCGCTCGAAAACGAAATTTGAGCTTAAATAGTGTTCATAAAGGCGCCGATTTTGAAAATAGGCATTTATAGGAACTTATAGGCATTTAGGCACGAACGCCGAAGTACTATAATAACACCATAGGGGCCCTTCTGAACCTTTTATTTATGTTTATATATCAAAGTGGCACGAGATGAACGCAAGGAGCCAAATAGGCGTTTGCCTTAAATTCGGTCTCTAGTCATGACAAATAACTCGCGCCCCTCTTTCTGTACAATTATTTTTATGCAACGCAATGTTAACGGTGCAATATAAAAAATAGCGTACCCCGATTGCCTAAAGCTGTCGAGAATTGTGGCAACAATAGAAATTTTCGCAATACACTAACTTTTTTTTCGAACCACAGGTTTAGGGATAAACTGCTACGTGCTGTTCAATAACGGTATCATTCAAAAAATTCGTTGTCGCCTTTCGCCTATTTATACTGACATTGCGCTATTGGTTTCACTAAGTGCCCCCTCCCCCCTCCCATATTTCAGGACCACCCGCATTATATCGCGTTGAGATGTGCCATGTGAGGTTTCTGAACGTTTCATTGCGACAGCAATTATATGGACACTCTGGACAGATTTTTGCCCTTGCCGTGCTCATAATGTGCTGTATACGAGGGCTCTTCAAAAAGAAACCGAACTTTTCCAATAGCACGCCAAACACCAGAGCGAGTGGGCTGAACATACTAACTGCACGTAGCGGCAAGATTAAACAAGATACTCTCATTATGCGCGTTTCACTCTGACCGTTAGTTCGCGAGCTGCAGCCGCTAAAGTGAGCACATGGAGAGGCTGTTCTTCGTATTTCTGCCAAAGTGGCAATGAAAGAGCTGGAAGATCAACGTGTGTGTGTGTGTGAGGTTCTGCTAAAACTTGAGAAAGCTTTAGCAGACATTTCAGTTGCTTAGACAAGTATACGGGGACGGCTATATGAGTCGCACGCAGTGGTATGAGTGGGTCAAGCGTTTTGTACATGTCAGAATGTCGGTGAGAGACGCTCCCAAGCCCGGACGACCTTCCAGATCAACAAAAGATGACCACGTTGATAGTTCGAGCTGTGATTCGAGGAAATATTCGTTAGACTATTGGAGTAGTTGCTGACGAAGTGGGTGTTAGCGTAAGTCAATGCCATGAAATTTCTTTCTATTTTCTCTATCCCGAATACGTTGAAAGTACGCCGTTTCCAAACCATACAGGAGATCCAGGACAATACGAGAAGAGGCCTGCGGGCCACCCCAGAAAGTGCGTTGTGAGAGGCTTTCAAAAAAAGTCACAGTTTCACCGCAAGGGTGAAGCAATGAATGCGATAGCAACAAATTGCAATGTTATACGAAGTGAGGCTGGCAGCTAACTCTTTTGGATCCGATCTCGCGCAACTCTAGAAAACGCTGGCTTAAGAGCATACGGCCGCTCCAGGGACACTCAGCTCACCACATTCTCTTCGCGTTGAGAGCGCAGCACGTAGAAGGGTACACCGGATCCCCACTGTCCGCCGCCGAGAAGGTGAGATAACGCGCGCCCGCGACGACCGCGCTCGTAAAATCGAAGGTCGCTCGAGGAACGCCCCCCTCACGTCTTTTCACTCTCACGAACGACGGGCGGGGCCGGTTGAACGGTTGGGGGGATCTTATCGCATGCGCCTCGGAGCGACGAAGATGGGCCGAGCCTCCGCTTCAGCTGCTTTCATCGCTCCCGCTCGCCCGCTATTACCCGCTGGTGGAACGTACGATGCGCAGGGGCCTCTTATCAATTTGGACTTCATACGCGACATGACGGCGACGGCGACGGCGACGGCAAACACCTGTCGAGACTGTCCATATAATTGCTATCGCAATAAAATGGAACTAACGATTGGAACAGTGTATTGCCAGTAGAGGCGAGTAGTTGGAAGGGGGAAATGCTTAAAATGTACAAGCAGTGCAGGTGTTATAGCAAAAGTTCGGTTTCTTTTTTGAACACACCTCGGATATATATATATATATATATATATGTATGTATATATATATATATATATATATATATATATATATATATATATACACAAAAAACCCCAAATAAAATCTATTCCGAAGAAATTTTTTCCAAGCGCTTGACCAGGGATTTGATAATGCGACCGCTCATACTGCACCACGCTGCTTAACACAATTACGCCATGTGCCATATTCTTTTTCTTACTTTCTCTTGCACATTCATACAGTAATAGTACAGTTCATAAACACAGGGACGGAGGTAAGAAGCAGTATAGGTTACATATAGGAAAGAAGTGAAAATTTTAAGGGCTCCTTTTTCTTTGTTAGACACAATACTAATGAGAACTAACAGACAATAATACCAACGAATGTATGGGGGATGTTATTTGTAGTAATTGTAATGTAAATGGTAAGAAAAAAAAGTGGACGAAAAGATTACTTGCCGTGGGCAGAGACTGAACCTGCGACCTTCGAACGGCGCATCTGATCCTCTATTAACTGGCTACCACGGCTTCCATCACGCCGTCCACTCTATGGAGTGTATATGGGCATTAAGCGTGGGAGCGTCACTCAGCACCGACAGTGGCCATGACGGCGAGTGTGGAACACTCTTTGCCTGCGTGTAGGCGTCACGTAGCACGTGATCTTATTACGGGCTGGCAGCTGATCACGTATTACAAGCTGGCCACCTTGTTGTTATTGTAGGCTTACGCCACAGCAGGAAAGAAACAATATGGTCAAACCAGAATCACAGTAGGTGTCTTACACCGTTACCAGAATCGTGATGCTACAACACAGCACTAACGCACAAGACACCCACAAACAAAAGAAATGTAAGACACAAGCGCTGACTAACAGCCGCTTTATTCTTTCATACACCAATGTATACATAGGCCCCAGGACGCCCTACCGCACATTCGCACACAATAGCTCTAAACCAAAACGTGTAACAAAGATGATAACTAGAGGCCAGATTTTTAGGCACTAAAAAACTCGTTTTAGGAGCCAAAAATAGGCAGGCAAAATAACGTTTTAGGCGTCCAAGATCGTAAATACAGGCACAATAATTTTTGGCATAAATACAAATAATTTCAAACGGAGACGTGCGCGATCTCTATCTACGACTGGAAAACAAAAATGTTATTGCCTAAATAGCACAAAGGCGCCAACATTGAACATAGCCGTACAATTCTGTTTTGTCCCGCGCTGTTCGCAGAACACGGTCTCTCCCGTTTACTGCATGGTGAGTCGAATCACTGTCGACACCACTGTCGAATCAACACCCCCCGAGTATATTTCCTTTCGGCATGACTGAGAAATGCAGAGCAGGAGCAGATAGCCAGATCGCTAAGAGACCAAAAGGGAGCGATTCCTCGTATTGGCCGGGCGAATTTCTTCTCCGGCAGCGAACCACTGGCGTAGCCAGGGAGGGGAGGTCCTCCTTGTTCACCTCCTCCCTCCGAAACTTTTCAGTCTTGCATGTGTATATCTGCACGCACACATACAAAGGCACGCACGAACATACTTAAAACATGGTTGAAACGCGATTCCTCTCGAAAAAAATGTCTGGCTACGCTACTGCAATGAACACCTCACAAAGGAAATTACAAACAAAATAAAAGTCCGTGCACCTAACATTTTTCTTTCTATTTTTTTTGCTGTCCGCTGACGGCTCTCCGTGGTCACATTTACGTGGCATTCGTCAACCGCTGGCGCCATGTCCATGCGGCGGCGAATGCTCGCTGGCGCCCCCTTCACTGCTGCTAGCAGTTGTTTCCGGGAGTTGCCTGGACTAAAGGACTAGGTTAAATCCCATAGTTCCTAACCATCAATGTTGTCCGCCGCGGTGGCGTAGCGGTTAGGGTGCTCGGTTCGCGGGTTCGATGCCGGCTGCGGCGGTCGCATTTCGATGGAGGCGAAATGCTAGAGGCCCATGTGCTGTGCGATGTCAACGAACGTTAATGAACACCAGATGGTCGAAATTTCCGGAGGCCTCCACTACGGCGTCTCTCATAATCATATCAAGGTTTTGGGACGTTAAACCCCAGATGTTATTATTATTACTAACCATCAATGTTGCGTGGTAACATGAATAACGGGCTCGAACTGCACCCGGGAGCGAAACTTCAGGCTAAAATAGTGTTCATAGACGCGCAAATTTGCAAAATAGGCATTTATAGGAATTTATAAGCATTTAGGCACTAACGCCAAGAGTACGCATTTATAGGCATTATAAAACACTATAAAAGACCTTTTTTAACCTCCAATTCATGCTCATATATCAAATTGGCGCGATAGGAGTGCAAGGAAAAAAGTTGGCATTTGCCTAAAATCCGGTCTCTAATGATAACAGTGAGTAAGATGCGCGAGGACATCAAATCACACTCAAATGGGTGCAGGAACAAAGATGTAAAGAAGAAGTAAGAATGAGAAAGAAAAGCGTCTGCGTAATAATCTTAGTTTCAGGAATATGTTCCAAATAGACCAAAATGAAGTTTTATTTTAGTGACCAGACTACGCCAACAGGGCAAGCGAGCCGTGGTTTCACGTGCCAATGCCGATTTCTTGGGTCCCCAGTTCTCAAACTTTCTAGTGTTTCGCCGGACTAGGGATATGCGCCTGCAACTTGTACTCTGGCATAGATGTCATAGTCGCCCGTGTTTGCATGCTTATGACTTGAGGGGAGAGTTTTGTACGTCTTGTGCTCTCACCGCAACGTGTGCATTCAAGCTATAGATCGCACGAGGGTCACTGTGCTCGCTGCAGCGGCCGCGTTGGCGAAACCATTGAATTGCTAGCTAAAACAGCCAAAGTAGGGGCTAATGAAAGGAACAACTGTGACAGGTTGCGCTGGATCTGTGTATATGTGTGTGTTCTTTTCGTGCGGCCTTCTTCGTGTTTGGGCAGCACGCAGGAAGTTTCCAGATGCTTGCCTTTCTTCCTGTGATATTCCAAGTTCTTGCTACCGCATTCATTAATTCGCCCTGCAGGCGAAACTGTGACCTTTCCCTCGTTCAGGCCGTGTAGTTATATGTAAAGGCGGTAAGCTAACGGCGATATTTATAATTTATCGGGATCGTGGACTGCCGCAGCGTAGGTCATAGCTCGTGGCTGGCGTGGTGCTGGCTGGAGAACATCCAGTGACTGCTCAATTCCCTCCCGTAGAACGCCCGCAATCGACGTCACTTCAGGCTACGGAAAAGGTGCGAGTTTTCGCTGCTCTTCTCGCATGATGGCTAGGGTCGTTTCTCGTAGGTTGTCGTTGCCGAGGCCGTGAACAGCTGCGCTGTCTTGAATCCATCGGCGATTGTACTGGTGGGTGCGCATTTCGAGATTCTTCTGAATCACAGTCACTTCTGAGACCAATTATTAGACTGTCTTGGGTGGGTGGCGCATCAGCCCTGCGAAGAGCTATTGCTTTACTCCTCGCATGGGAAACAAACCTTCTTGTCGGTCATGTCAGGGTCGGTGTTGCGGAAGAATTTGGTCATCTCTTCCGCAAAAATTGTCACATTTTTTGTTCGGAAGCTGCACACGAGTTTCCAGTAAAGCTGTGGCTCTTTCCTTTCGAACAATGCTTGTAAATGCTGCGAGGAAGCTGGTCGGGAAGATGTCCCACGTTGTCATGGTGAATTCCCTCTTCTCGAATCGCGTCCTTGCTGCACCTTCCAGCTAGAAGTACACAAGCGCAGCTTGTCTTCGAGGTTCAAGTTGTTAAATGTTGAGACCCCTTCGAACTTCGCGAGCCAGGTTTCGGGGTCTTCACATGGCGAACCTCGGAACGTCGGAGGGGCTCCCTGGGCGGCTGTATCACTATCGCTGCAGGAGACACAGCGGCCGTCCCCGTGCCCGTTGGATTCGTCGCCGTGGTTCATCCACACTCAAATAGGGGTCGAACTCTAGTTCGAAGCCTTGCAGCCGGCGGCTGGTCGATTGCTGCAGGAGTAGTTCGGTGTCATATTCGCGTTGTGGACTTGGCTCCCGGCTTCTCGTTGGCGTCCGGAACATGAAGGAATCAGCACCTCCACCAGATGTCACGGGATCGTGACGTAGACGAAGGCAGCAGTTGGCGTCTTCAAGGTGAAACTCTTTATTTGGCCGAACTTCTTGCCGCAAAACGGAAACTCAAATTTCAGCAAGCAGTGCGCGCTGTACACTGATATCGGCGCACAGAGAGTCGGTCTTCGATAAAACTGACACGCGGTGAAGCGCGTCGGCGTTATACATGTATCATCAAAGATTCCAGCGTTATCGCTAGCTGCCGCGTAAGTTCCAGCATTAACAGTAATGTTCGCGTTGAGCACGTAATCTGATCACAAAGTTCGAACATCATCTACATTGTCCTAGTCATTCGGGCGCACTTTGCGCAAGCCAGCAGTTACATTGCAATGGGACGGTAACATGAAAACAGAAAGAAAGAAGGGGGTGTGGCAATAACATTGTGTTCTTACTGTCATTGTTTCACATCCATTGGACCTTCGAACATGTTTAGAGCACCTAATAACACTACCAGACTTACTAAAATTATTTTGTATTAAGGCACCACAAATGGAGCAGTCGCTTGCGCGTTGACGCAGTGCCAGTTTCTTGTAAGAAATAATTCCACTAAAGCCATGTTTCTCCAGGGCACTGTCGCGTCAAAAACCGCAACTTCTTATGTTCGCGAAGATCACATGTGCACTAAACTGTAGGCGCTCGCTAGGTAGTTTAATTATGCCTACCAAATATTTGTGATTGAAGTTACCCACTACTCATATCGTCCGGTCCTTTTGAACGCCCTCTTGATCGCCAACATCTGAGTACGCTTTGAAGGATATGTTTGATAAGATACTGGCAAGTAAAGCATGTAATTGCCGGTCGCATAGAAAGCGCAGCTTACCTCTTTGAAGTAGTAATATACCCAACGAATGCCCTCCACATACTCTTGGACCTGCAGGAAAGCAGAAAATTAAGAGGGCTCGCCTTCAGCCATGACACCGTCTTCAGTTGCCTCAAACACAGTCAAATGTAGCGTACGGCAAATATATACAAGTAAATTTGTAAAGAATATTAGCTTATAAGATTTCTGTCCTGTTAGCTGATGCGCGCCCGCGTGCTCCACCCACTTATCAAGCTCGTATGCATCAAGGCACGATTGCGCAACGCTCAATGCACCAGCAAATCGGGAGCGGCGAAGTCGCGTGCATGTTGCGAAGCACGTGGCCAGCTTGCTGCTCATACTGCCCGCCATCTATGCTGATGCTATGCAAAAGCTTGTATGGCTGATTTTGACGCATAGGGTGTGCTCCTGTCTAAACATGAGTAAAACCGATATCCTCTAAAAAAATGAAGACGGTGCGTTCATATTTAGCAACATTTCTCGATCTGAAGCTGGACTTCTATATAAGTCATATTCGGTCTACAGCTTCAAGGCTAAACTGTTCAAACGATTAATGTTCCTTCTGAGATTCTGGCTGGAGTGTTCTGATGTTACTCATTATTTGGCAAGAACTCTCTTCTTCATCCATTACCTAAATGTACGGGCAATAAATTTATTATAATTCGTTGATTTATTAGCAAGTTATCTGTACCTTAAACACTAAGCAATAAGGGGAAAATTTAGCTCTTATCTCAATGGTCTTGCCGATTCAGGATGGTATTGCTCATTGATCAATACTAAATACAGTACTTATTATACCACTTCTGTTCTCTTTGGCGGCAAATTTGGTGATAATACAGTGTCTGTCCCAAAAGGTCCCGCAATCTTTATTTTATGAATAATTTATTCACTATCACTTTACAATCTTCTCACAACTTTCCAAAGTACTCTTCCCCCTGGTTTAACGCACCATTGCCAACACTTCACCCAATCATTTAAGGCACCCTCGAAGACGTCCACAAAAATCTGCTTCAGATAGGTTGTCGAAGATGCTTTTACCGTCTTCAGCATTCCATGCAGACCACGAACGATTGTTATGGATACTAGGGCGAAAGCCTTTAATGTATCATGCTCACGTCCCTCCGTCCGTCCGTCCGTCCGTCCGTCCGTCTGTGTCCGCCCGCCCGCCCGTCCGTCCGTGTCCGTCCATCAGACCGTGTCCGTCCGTCCATGTCCGTCCGTCCATCCGACCATGTCCGTCCGTCCATCCGACCATGTCCGTCCATCCATCCGTCCATGACCAGCCGTCCGCTCGCCCGTCCGTCCGTCCTTCCCTCCATCCGAGCCCTGGCACGGTGCCAGGCGGCCACCGGGGCGCGCAAACGGACGCCGGTCGTGTCGGACTATACAGCGCTCGTGCTTTCATTGCGTAGCGTCGCTGTGCGCAGCGTTTCCAATCATGCAAGGAAGGAGACGCGCGCATCGCGTTCTGACTGACACCGTCTCAATTGACACAGGCGTTCGCGGACCACACTTTGGAACTTGCAGTGTCCGTCAATTTAGGCGCTGGAACGTGGATGGCGTCTGCACGATGCGCAAAGCGCGAAAAAATACGAATGCATGCGAACGGAGGCAGATTAGTCTCGCGGCGATTCGTGTTAAATATTAAAAAAGTTTGTGTGTCATCCCACAGAGAGTGTGAAAGAAAAAATACATGTCATAGTCAGTCGAATGGCCACAAGCTTTCGCCGAACACACTTCGGAATGTACAAAGCGTCCTTCAATTTTCTTTTTTACACTCCTCCGCGATCATCCGAACATTTAATCGCCCGGCCTTATCCAATAGTTGCTCCACTTTCTGTGCCGAGTCCTCCGTTTGTGAAATGGATGGGCGTGTAGAGTGGTCGTCGTCCAGTTTCACAAAAAAATCTTGATTCATTACACTGCTCGAAAAACACGCTAATATTTTTTTAAAATGCGAAGCATTTCTTTGCGTACTGTAAGCACTTTTGCGTTTCTATCGACGTATCTATCTATCTATCTATCTATCTATCTAGCCGCCTACGTCTGGGTGCTCTCGTGATCGCCTCCTTAACTTGGGGGAGACTAAAATTTGTGTGCGAGGGTAAGAGTTATTGATGAGTATATCTGGCTGGTCATGGCATGAATAACGTGAAAATCCCGTCTTGTACGTCTTCAAACCCTTTCCTGCACACACGTGTGGCACATACCCGTACACCACGGGCCGCGCCATGCGGGTATGCGCCACAGGTGTTTGACAATATATGTCTACCCAGGAACGGCGAGGACAGACATTAGTAATTTAAAAGCGAGAGCGTTAGGAAAATCTGACGTTGGCAGCGTTGACCCGAAGAATGCAAATAATAAATATCAGGGTCCCAGAAGGAATCGAACTCAAGCAATCTGCGTGGCAATCAAGTATTCTACCACAGAGCCACTCCAGGTCTCGGAACTGCTTTGGAGAAATAGCCTATGCAGCTGTAATATTGGTGAAACGTCAAGTGGTTCCAGTGCTGGCTATGAGGGTTGCCGTTCAGTGGACATGAACAGGCACCAGAACTCACGCCAAAAGTAGCCAAAGTAGCCACGTCATTTGATATCGTCCAATTTCTAGCCAAATTAGAACAGAAGGGGTATTATCAACAAAGTCTTTACTATTGATGAATAAATAAAACCACTTTGAATAAATAAAACCACAATTTTAAAAAGGAGCCATGGCGCCAACTGGAAATTTTTTCGCCAACGTGGTCTAAAAGTAGCCAATTTGGCAGCAAAGCAGCCACCAACGGCAACCGTGCTGGCTATCTAACATTATAAACATCACATATGTACTCCTATGAGGCAGGCGTCATGTCGGGTTAACGTCGATTGTATACTTAAGCGCCATCCACTGTAGTTGGTCCACGAAGCACTATCCAGGGCTACCATCCTCGCAAGCACACGTGCTACATAGAAGATCACCACTTCTGGTGTAGGTAATACCCATGTTTCTCTTGGCATACTTACGCAACTGTAAAGAACTGGTTATATGAAACGTATGTGACTGTCCAACATATCTCCGTGCGTAGAACATTTGTACATATCTTAACGTCATTTCGCAGCGTTTCGCTCAATAAGAAAATTACAATCCAGTCACCTTGCCTCCGCATGCTTCGCATAACATCTATTCCCATGGTACTTGGGATCTGCCAAATTTTTTTCTCAACGTGGGTGCAAAAGATACCTCTGCGCAATGGCTTGACCTGCCTCAAGAACTGCCCGCAGGCAGTCAGGCAGGCAGGCAAAGAACTTCATTTTCTTCCGGAGACGACGCTCACTCCCCCTTTAGGAGGCGACATCGGTAGGCCGCAGCCCCCGGCAGGACGGGGAGATGCATCTCCACGGCCATGTCATGAGCTCTCTGGAAAGCCTTTAGGTGGTCTTCTTTCTCGTTGCTAGTGAGGAGATATCGCCAGTGCTCCTCCGTAGAGAGATACCAGGGGTTCTCGCGCAGTGCAAGACATTGCCACAGCATTTATTGTCAAGTGCAACGCGGGTTACCACAGCGAGGGCAGCCCGGCTCTATGCCATCCATGTATTTAGAACATTTAAGAGGAGAAGCGTATGCCTCCGTCTGTAACAGACGTAAAGTGTTAGACCGAGCTCTGTTTAGATTTGGATGCGGGAGGGGGAACTTCCGCCGTTCGAACTGATAGTGCTTTCAAATTTAATGAAAGATTAGGAGGGGATCTCGGTAGTACCAGGTTACGTCCTCAGCCTCCCAGTGGCTCTCCCTGACATGGAATGTTAGACAATGCGCCCCGCGTGCGCCACAGTGCGCCAACTGGTTGACAATAAGGGTGGTTCCGTGTACGTGTCGGCCAACGTGGGCCGGAAACCAGATGATGTTCTTTTTGTTTGTCATGTTGGCGGCAGAGAGAACTCGAGCGGCTTCCCCCGCATACCGCACCCGTCATGAACACCTGGGTCGTTGCTCGCGAGTCTCTGTAAATAGCTGTGCGGTTGGTGGTAGCAAGAGCTAGTGCCACCGCAACCTGTTCAGCGCGATCTGCATTCGCTTTTAATAAAGTCAGTGACAACAAATGATGGCCTTTAAGTGTGGTGACTACTGATACAAGGTGATCCGAGCAACCATACTGCGCTGCGTCTACGAAGCCCCCGTTATCCTCCATAGCGGCTGCGGTGCTGAGCAGGGCTCGCGCCCTGTACCTGCCTTCTCTCCACATTATGTGTGGGGTGCATGTTTCGGGGTATCGAGGATATTGTGAATTTAGCGCGCAACTCCTCGGGGAGCTGGCACTATCTTTGTTGGATAATTGGAGCTTTGAACCCGAGGTGTTGCAATAATCGTCACCCCGCCTCAGTGGAAGACATCCTTACAAGTTGGGATAATTTCAGCGCTTCAACCATTTCGTTGAAGGTGTTGTGTATACCTAGCTCATTGAACTTTACCGTGCGGATGTTGCCTGGTAACCCGAGGACCAGTTTAACACACCGGCAAATAATTACGTCGAGATGGTTCTCGTCCCCTTTCTGCCTCAGGTGAGCGGGGGCTACGTAGATTATGTTACTCATGAGAAAGACGTGGAAGAGTCTTCGGAGATACTCCTGAGACAGTGCTCCACGTTTGTTGGCCACTCTATTGATGAGTTTTGCCAATGCTTCGGCCTTTTTCGAGATGCGTGTTACCCAGGCGGCGATACTGGAACTGGCTTCTCTAATCATCCCCAAAATGCGTACATGCCCTACCGTGGGGTTGGGTGAGCCGTCTGCTGTAAGGAGGTTGATTTAGGAGTAAACGTCTTTATGTGCATTGCGTTTGGGGCGGTAAGATAGCAGCTCCGATTTCTCTGCCGATAGGGAGAGACCGGCCTGCTGTAGGAACGCTTGTACCATGCTCGTTGCGTTTTGCAGTCTTTATTCGATAAAGCCGTCTTTGCCCCTCGTACACCAGACTGCAATGTCGTCGGCGTAGAAGGCATGCCCGGCGCCGTCGATTTGTGAGAGTTGACGCGAAAGTGCACGCATGGATACGTTGAATGGGAACGGAGAGATTGCCCCTTGCGGTGTCCTCTCGGTCCGAAGTTGAATTGCCGTGAGCCCGATGAGCCTAGTTTCAAGGTAGCTTTCGTGTCTCGAAGGAGTGAGCTAACATAGTTATACAAACGTGTTCCTAGTCCGGCCTCCCTTATAGAGGCAAGAATGTGTCACTACTTTACTCGGTCGCAAGGTTTCTCAAGATCTAGCGCTAAGATGGCTCTCGTGTCTCTGGTGAGTTTCTCAAGGAGCTCGTGTTTGAGCATCAGCATGACGTCCTGTGTGGACATAGAAAAAATGGAAGCCGATTTGGTTGAGCAATAGTATTTTTCGCTCCTCTACGAATTTCGTGACTCGTTTGAGGATGACATGCTCAGCCACCATACCCACACAGGACGTGAGCGAGATGGGGCGAAGTGAGCCTAAGGCTAGGGGTTTACCCGGCTTGGGGATGAATAGGACAGACGGCTCCCGCCACTCGGGTGGGACGCGGCCAGTTTCCCAGATTTTGTTGATGTGCTCCGTCAGGAGTTCGATGTCCACCTCTGCGTATCAGTCTATCTATCCTGAGTTGTTGAGATGCTTTCGATGGCTTGTCGCCTGGTAGGTGTTTGAACAGGTTCTATTTGGCCCCCGTTTATCGTTTTACCGTCTACCGAGTTGCACACTTTTGTCCCGGTGCTGACGCTCTAGGGTACGGCAGTGTTCCTCGATCTGCCGGCTGAGATCACCTATCTTTTTGCGAACATTTCGGTTAAGCTTTTGTGTGCGCCATCTCACGTGAAGTGCATTTTCAGCCTCGTGAAGGTGAGCGAGCCGGCTGTCCATATGCTCGACCTCTGGGTTTGTTTCGACGTCCTCAGTAGACTTAGCCACGCCCTCTTTAAGTCGAGTGAGGAGTTCTGCTTGTGTGTCGCATTGTGTATCGTCATGTTTCCTGAGTTCTCGAAAATGGTCCCACTGCGTGATGCAAAATTTTCTGATCTTGTTCGTGGAGGCGTTGATCACTGCTTGAATAACAATATGATCACTGCCGAGGTTCTCACGTAGATTGGTCCACGTGGGTTGACCTGCATTTCTAACCATTGTTAGATCAGGTGAGCTGTCACTGGTAACCGAGATGCCTACTCGAGTGGAAAAGATAGGGTCCGTTAAGAGTGTGAGTCGGTGTGTGTTCATTTGCGAAACCAAGGCAGTCCCTTTACGAGAGGAGCCTGTGCACCCGAAATCTTGATGCTGAGCCTTAATGTCCTCTGCAATGAAGATCATATGATTCCCTGCAATTTTCCTCGCTCTTTGAAAGAGGGCTCGGAAAGTGGTCTGAGTGTTCTTGGGAATCGACTGTTTGAGTTGGGACTTTGGTACGAGTTCGGTCAAAATGTGTTCGTCTTTGAGGTCGGGGCGGACCTCATGGAGAACGTATGCGTATTTCTTTCAGATGAGTGTGGCTATGCCTCGTGTGAACGCGATGGTCAGCTTCCGTGTGGTAGGCAACGCTACGCGGGTTCGGCGGTAAGCGTTTCTTGTAGTAGAATTACGGCAGGCCGGTCGACACAGGATTTAATAAATTGTTGCAAGGCTGCCTTCCGCTTTGGGAAGCTCATGCAATTCCATTGCCAAATTATGAGATTGGTTGTGGCAGCCATTATTGCTGCATTGGAGAAGGCACCATTTGCGGGGCCATGATCTGCCTTCCTGCTTCTATCATTTGTAGCCGAGCGCTATGCTCGTTGAAATCAAGCAGACAAACCTGGGGTGGTGAAAACTTCGCGAAACGGAACGACGGAACTCGTAGGTTTCACTCGGCCATCGAGACGGCGTTCACTATGGAAGGTACGGATACTGCAAAGAAGTTCTCGCCCGGAGACTACAGGCTAGGCTTGCTGTCTTTATTTATCGAAGAATCACACCGTGTAGCGACGTTATCCACGCGTTTACGGGGCAGTAGGCCCCGAGATTTACCTCCAAAATGTACACTCGATCGCAGCAAAACAATTCTGTCGCAGCAGTGTATAGCTTCGATAGATAGATGTTCAACAATATATAAGTAGGTGGAGTGGTAAGAGCACCACAGCCATGAATTAAGCGGTAGCTGGCGCCATCTGGAGGGATTCAACGATACTAGAAAAAAAAGTGTAGAATGGCCTTTTGGCGGATAATTGGCGAGTCAAGGCCATTCATGGATCACGCAAGGCTGGTACAACATATTACATACACATTCATTAGTGCGTACATGTTCTAGGTCTGCGAGACACATAGTACACACAACCTTCACTGAATTCAATACACATTTCATTCATTATTTTACATGCAGCCCACACCATGAATGAATCACCACAGCCGCGTACGCACAGACGTGTTTACACATAACCCAATAGGAAGTGCTGACGCTTATATAGTCACTGAAATACGGCTGACCCTAGTGATACAAGTGGCACGTAATTTTTGGTCAACGCTATTGCATTTAATGGCTGCACCGCAAGGCACGCAGACGCAATAGTACTGTAGCTATCCCTTACCTAATATCAGCTTTTAACCAAAAGCTGCTTAGTAATGAACCTGATAATTATAGAGTTGATTAAGTTTCCATGAAAGCGACGACCACGAACTATGGATACCATTCCGACGAAATTTTGAACGCTGCGCCATCTCTCGACAGCGGCTAGAGATAAAATTTCCCTCTCTGATTTCTTTGTTTCTTACTATTACTCTGGGAGGGCGCAGCATGCGGGCTACATTTAGCCAGATTTTGTCGCCGTCGTCGCGTGAGTGGTTTGACGTTAACATCTGTAAACATTCTATTTAATCTTTGACCACAAGTACGACGATGAGCCATGGATTAATTCGACTGCTAGGCCTTCAATGACAGTGCTTCTGATGCGTTTACGGCCGTCTCAATTGTATACACGTACTCGGGTCGTGCGAAGAAACAAGACAAGATGGCCTCACACCAGACGGTGTTCTTTCGTGAG
The DNA here is from genome assembly GCA_030522465.1 of Rhipicephalus appendiculatus. Taxonomy (NCBI): domain Eukaryota; kingdom Metazoa; phylum Arthropoda; class Arachnida; order Ixodida; family Ixodidae; genus Rhipicephalus; species Rhipicephalus appendiculatus. The sequence goes on from JALIZH010001314.1 coordinate 35,359, forward strand.
CGATGTCAGGGCTCTTGGCGTCGCGGCAGCTTGATTACATCAGTAGCACTAGGGCTACACCGCGCTGATTATGGAAAAGAACGCTACTCATACTACGTGTTCAATAATATTTTAGTATGCTGCACCTACTTACTACTCTGCTACAGATACGTCATGGTATTCGCCTGGCATGCCAACTTGCAGTCATTTGTGCGACAACTGCGTTGTTAGCGCTGTGGCGGTGGTTACTATTACTTTGGATTTGGAATACTCTTTCGCAAAGGTGAGTGCGAGTGTTAGTAATTACCTGCTGTGCACAGCTGTCACTAGAAGTGCATTTTGTGTTGAGTTTCGCACGCCAAAGCAGAATCCCGTGGACGAGAGACATACTGCACGTGTGCATAATTCCATGCTAACCTCAGTGCAGACGTGCGTAATTCAAAACGCATGTGATTGAGAATTTTGGCTTAATTGATAGAAGTCATTTGTTTATTTTTTCAGAAATGTGCAATTAGGATGCAGTTTAACGTTACTGATGATTGTAACCCAGTCTGGGAAATAAACGCTCGGTGAGACTTTGCTGCCCATTTCCTTTTGTGCTTTTACCTGCCGTGGTAGCTTAGCCGTTGGGTGTCGTGTGACTATGCTCGAGGGCGCGGGTTCGACTCCCGGCCACGGCGGCCGCATTTCGATGGCGGCAAAACGCAAAGAACACCCGTCTGAGTTCACGTTAAAGTTAACTTCAGTAGGTTGAAATTAATCCGCAGTCCGCCACCACGGCGTGCCTCATAATCATCTGGGGGTCGCGGCACGTAAATCTGAAGCAATTATATATCATCGTGCTTTCACGCATGCTCTGTGCAGTGGTATCACGTTTGCTAGAATGTTAAAAAAATTAACTTTGATGCTTCTTTATATTGCTTGCTGAATTGATGAGTGCTACAAGTGCCGTGCAAAACTAAGAACGCGTATGCTTACCAAGTATGTCGAAGCCGAAAAAATCGATTAATTGTGTACAGTCTAAGGTGTTCAATAAAGGAAGACTGTTTGTTAAGTGTATTCATGACAAACAGATAGTGCGCAAACGTATACAAACAACACGACACACACGAAAGTATACGGCGCATCGCGCGGGTGCTGAGCGCTAAAGAAAAATGTCGGCACAGACGTTACTGTACTAATAAAACAAAAGAATAAACGTCTCTCCTGCATTGCTTGCATCAATCCTAGGTACAAGTAATCGCACGCGACTGGACGAGGTCGGGTAGTGCTTGATGGATAATCTGACACTGCCGACTGACCGCGAAAGGATGCGAAATATAATACCCGCAGCGCAGAGAGCGGCGCGCGGCGCCGCTCTAGCTCCGCAGCACGGAATTGACGGAATCGCGACGTAGGTCGGCGTGCGCATGCGCGCGAGCGCAAGGCCACGTGGTTGAGGAGAAACTAGAACACTGCAGGAGAAACGTTACTCCTCTGGCGCTTGTCGCAAGAGGGCGCGACGGGTAAAGCGCCCGCAAGGGAGAAAGTCGCTGCGCGGAAAGTGAAACGGAGCCCGTTGCTCCATTCTCGCTCCCTTTTTTTTTTTAGAGTGTGTAGCGTGCAACGTAGCGGTAACATACCGCTGCGCACGTAGTTGGGTACTTTCGGTCCGTTCAACAGGAGAACCACAGTAGTCGTATCCTTCATGCGGTGCACGCCGAGCAGCATCGTGTTGTGCGGCGTCAGAAAGAGGCGTTGTAGTTCAGAGCCGGTAGCTTGTAGCGAGCTTGCGGGGCGTTTCTTGTGTGCATGAATCCAGCCAGGGGGAATTGACTTATTCAGTGATCATTTCTCCGTCAACCATGGCCTCAGGGATGGTGGCCGCACAGCGGTGGGAGTGCCGGCGCAGGTGCTGAGGTGCGTAGTCGAGCTAGGCCTACGCGAGGCCTAGCGTGTGATATCGGAAGTATATTCTAAAAGAGGATGAAAATTTGGTGTACCGGGCCAAATGTGGTATCCGGTTGTACCCCAGAACTTGCTTTAGATAATTAGTAGGTAATCCGGAAAGATTATCCACGTTTCACCGGTGAAAGCAAAGCCGAAAGGCGCAGCCGATGCGCAGGCCTCCGCTCAACCAAAACCGGACTCGTTTTGAAGCTTTTATCCCACACTAACTTCTGGACCTGGTGTGCCGCCCCGCCAGGCGGCGCTGCCGACTACCGAAAAAAAGTTCCGAGAACTTTTGGTACAGACCCTGTATTCCATGCAATGGTTACTTTTGATAACCCTGCCTTCATTTCTGGCTACTTTTCAAATCCCAACAAAGGCAACCTTGGATAGATATCCGCACAAAAAAAAAAAAACCGACGCGTGCGCGTCCTTTTTTGTCGACCACGCGTGAAATGTCAAGTGCTATCTACCCTCTAGGCTGGCAAGTTCCTTCCTCGTCAAAAACAACAATGTATCACTGACTCAATCGTATTTCTGATATACAATATAGAAGGTTTATGAAATGACCCATTCATATTCACTCTTTAGAGTAACTGAATTGTTCGCTCGAGCGATGAACGGCTTATTTGATTTGCAGTGATCCTACCGAGTACTATTGATTCGAAGCAATTTTTGCAGCAGCAAAGATATCCAGTGCACCCTGTGCACATCTTAGTGCACTTAGGAGCACCTAATTTTACATACAGGAGCACACTGAAAAGCAAGTTGCATTTCTCGGTCAAACACCTGAATAATTAATGTGGGCCTCTTATGTACACTTAAAAATATCTCGGTTCATTGCAAATCTTGCGCAGAAAATCCTCTCTGAAGCACTCCATATCTCACTCCATAATACGAAAATAAGGGTGTCATGTAGTTGCGTATTGTGGAATAACCTCTTCAGCATCTTTTTTTCGACACAAGCAAATAAACATAGTCGATCAATAGATAGTACGTTATGAAATACCACTCTAGATACATATATGCAGTTAGTAGAAGTTATAGACAAACGCCGCGACATTCAACAGTGCCTTAATCCTAAACACTCGCACGATCCCATATCCATTCCCTTAACACCACTCCAGGCGAAAGCCAGGTTTTTCTTCAATAAAACCGACTGGTGGGCTAGTTGGTACTGCATTTCTTATGTTTCAGCGCAAGGAGACACGAACACGAGAGAGAAGGCGCGAGGACACGGCGCTACTAACAACTGAGGTTTATTGCACACGATAACAGTATAAATACCGATGCACAAGAAAGATGGAAAGGGTGTCAACAACACCTTCGCACCAACACATTGCTTAACGGCCACAGTGCCACCGCTACCGCGACAGGAATGCTATCTCTTTTTGAGACAACGAAACAGATGGGCAGCTTACACAACCTTTGCTTTTGTTAATTTCGAAAGGCTCTGCAATCTCCCTGGTCATCTGGTCGGAACTTCTCGCAATCACTTTGGTTTCGTTAAAAATGGGCTTACAGCCACAGCGCATGCAGTGTGCGGCCAGATGACCACTCGTCGCCAGTTTGGTTACATTGTAAGAATGTTCTCTTAAGCGGTCATTCAGGCATCTGCCCGTTTGCCCAACGTATTCTTTCCCACATGACAAGGTGATAGAGTAAACAACACCTTCTGCGCATGGCACAAACTGATCGCGATGTTTCTTACTGCAGTTATAACGCTTCTGCGTCGAATTATTCACACGTGCGCACAACCCAGAAAATTTTAATGGGTTGTGCGCACCCGGCTATTGGCCTCGAGGACATAGCGTGGCGCCACCTATGTCATGACGTGACTCATAGGATGCCGGGGTGTGTCGTCTGCTAGAACACCGCATTTCCTACCCTTTTGCCGCCGCGCGTTCTTGTTGTGTGCACTGCGCCTGCTTCCCCCTTGTTACGAAGCTCACTTCTTAAAAACGGGGTATGACCTGATAATCCGGGCAAGCAAATCACGAGTCGGAGCCCCCGGTGGAACCCACGCGTAGTATGCTACAATCGTCCCCCTGAAGCTGGTGCAGCCGATGCCGTAGAGGATGATTCAAGTGATGTCGCGAAAGCTAAACTGCTAATACGTTATTAAATACTTTCCTCGTGAGAATTCTCAGAATTTGTATAAAACAAGCGTGTGAAATCGCACCAACGAAGGAAACGTGCCGCTGAACAGTAATACTCACCGCGCGTGCGGTGCAAATGCACAACTGTTAACGAACACGTGGGAATGGTGAGCGGAGTGAATCGCCTAGCATCCTTAGAAGTGCTGGTGGAATCTCCAAAACAATGGGACGATTTCCCCTCCACTGCTCATTTTCATTGTGATCTGATTAATGATCATCGCTTTTTTTTTTTTTTTACTACTGATAAGTTTACTTTTCGCCTTGGCTTACACTTGTCGGCGACGTAGCGATGTTCATTTTCAGCGCCTTCGATGAGACCATAAACGCGACAAAATGTTTGTTTCGTGTGAACTTAAGGATTAATTTGAGACGCGTATGCTCCTTTTTACTTACTGTGTTCGTTCGTTCTCTATCATCAGTACATTCATCGACAAACGCACGCGATGACCTTCCGGGAGAGCTCTTGAGCATATTTCAGGTGTTACCGAATATCTTAGCTGCGGCGGCGTACACGAAATTCTCGTCACGAAAGTGCTTTCTGCGGAACGGCGCATCGGCGTCATTTCCCATTTTCGGCTTTACCAGCCAAGTGTCGCGCATTTCTTTGCATTTGGGTAATGATGAAAACTTACAGCGGGATCTGTTCAATACGTCTGGCATTGAGGCATCGAACAGTAGCCCAACAAGATGGATCTGCTTGCAGTCCGCCGCGGTGGTGTAGCGGTTCGGTACTCGGCTGCTGACCCGATGGTCGCGTGTTCGATCCCGGCCGCGGCGGTCGCATTTCTATGCAGGTGAAATCCTGGAGGCCCGTATACTGTGCGATGCAAGTGGACGTTAGAGAACCCAGATGGCCGAAATTTCCAGAGGCCTCCACTACGGCGGCCCACTATCATATCGTGGTTTTGGGACGTAAAACCACGGATAATAGTAATAATAATAATGTTATTATTATTATTATTGTTATTATTATTGTTATTATTATTATTATTATTATTATTATTATTATTATTATTATTATTATTATTATTAGAAGCTGCTTGAACGCAAACTAGCACTGCTCATACGGCGATAATACCTCCAGCTGGCCAAATTAAGCTTCCCACGCTGAGAACTGAATGCCACGCACCGCGATTACACCCAAACGTCGCGTTCTACAACTACGCTGAAAGGCGAGCAGGAGCATCCTATCTGTGACTTTAAAACGATCGCAGCACCCGCCTCTCCAGTGGAAGCCCTCGCGGCCAATTTCGGCGTGTTTCATTTAGAACCAGGAACGCGTGCAAGCGAGCTTGAGGTTAGCGCATGTATTGTTTCATTACTGCTTCTTGTGTCATTGTTTCTTTTCGCCTACTTAGATTTTTACATTGTAATGTTTTTAAAAGGTCCCTAGGTAGGACCCATTTAATACTTGCATGACGCGCTTATCGGTGAGTCTTTAAAGGGACACTAAATAGAAACAATGACTTCGTTTAGATTGACAAACTGCACTCTGAGAACTCTAATACCATATGTTTCACTATCAGAACTTCATTATTAGCGGAGAAAATCAGTGTTGAAGTGTCATTTTTAAGTTTCGCACCGTAATCTCCGCGCGTGACGTCGGAAATATGAAAATGTATTTTTCGTATTTTCGCTACATTGGCCTGATGAAATTTTCTGAAATTTCGTATGCTAGGTCTATGGCACCCACAGATGAAATGTACTTCATTTTGGTCGATTATCATCTACGTAGAATCCAGCAGACGCCTTTAAAATCTATGAAGTCACAGTGTTTGGAGCGGGAATCTCATGCTGGCGTCTCCACCAGTATTTTCTTTTCGCGCGTTTTCTCACTTACCGAGCGTCGTGTCGCCGTAAGAGTGGTGTTTTCGAGATTGTGAAATTGTCCTTTACTGATACGCGAAAAATGGTTTTGATCTTCAATTTCCCTTTAAAGCAGGGGTCTCAGACTCACTTACTTCAGCGGGCCGCATTCACGCAATTTAGTCCCGCAAGGGCCGGGGCAGAGAAGATGGTAAATCGGGGCCAAAGTGTCACCAAGCGTTGCCATATGAAAAAAAAAATAAATACCATTTCAAAACATTATATACAGGTCGTTTCTGAAGAACATGTTGATACCGATCTCCAAAATGACTAAAATCTATATATACCCCATAAAGAGCACGGGGGGATGACCGCCGCTGTTGATAGAACATGAGACGCGTTATCGAAGGTTGCAGGTTCTGTCCCTGCCGGCAGCAAGTTATCTTTTCGTCCACATTTCTTTCTTCATATTTACATTACAATTACTACTATTAACATCCTCTGTAATTTCCATGACTTCAATGTATGTAATTTCTCATTAATATTGTGTCTGACAAGGCAAATCGAGCCCTTATAGACCTTATGCAAAATCTGCTGCCATCTAGCAGCCGCCTTACGCGTTTCCGCCATGTTGAAGGCTAGGCGCTCTCTGCGTGTGCACACACGGAGCGTGCGCGTCGACGTGTGGCGGCTATTCCGAGATATTTTCGTGTGCCGTGTTGGTCAGATTGAGGTTATTGGGATGTTAAAAAAGAAGTTAGCAGGAAACTAACCTCCATGTTATTAGATTTCTTCGCGGCCGACGAGGAGCGGCAGATCGTTCCGTTGCTCCGACTGCTGCGTACGACTGACGCCGTGTTTACGTTCGCCGTTCTTAATAGATGCGGTATGCAACAGCATCGGTAGTCATCAGAGATCACTTATGCCTGGTTCACGGTGGCGGCAAGCCTGCCGGAACGGCGTGCTGCCGTAGGCCGTCGGCCGCCGCCGCCAGCGCGAGAGCTGTTCAAAGTGCGCGGCAAACTTCGCCGGCGAGACGATCACGTGAGGCGACGCAATCTCGCAAAAAACGTGAGACGACGAGAATTCACGATGTGCGCATCAGATGGGCTGTGAATCGACGCCATGATCGACGCGGACCGTTTTTCTGCCGTGCAAAAAGTCTGCCTTGTTCACTGGAAGCTAAACATGCCTCTCAACGACACCGAGTACGTTGTGTTTACTGTGAATGCGCTCATTTTGGTGTGTTCCCTGCTGCTGCGGCGCCAGCTCGTTTTCTTCCCGGCGCTGCCCCCTGCGCCGCTTCGTGTGGCTCGTCCTTTTTCGACAACGATCTTTCTCCAGCGATCCCTCGCGTTCCTGAATTTCATCATCGCTTGGTGCCCTGAGAAAGAACACTTGCATTGTCTCAGCCTGCGTGCATGCGCTTTCGTAGCGAGAACGACGTTTGCTGCCTTACCTTTGATGCGAAATTCCACCCCGATGATGGTCTACCGGTTCATTTTCAGCTCTGTGTCTTTGTACTCGGGTGTTGTCATACAAGAAACTGTAGTGTCTTACGGTTTCAAGAAATTCTTCCATTGGAAACTCCATACCTCAAATAAAGGCAAGAAATACGGAGCGTAATGCGAGCCGCTCAGCGTCCTCTGTTTCTGCTTTTCGCGTCGTCTGCTTCTCCCGCGAAGACGCTGCTTCTCCCGCGAAGCTTAAAATGAACCGGTGGACCACCATCGGGGTGGAATTCGGCATCAAAGGTAAGGAAGCAAACGTCGTTCTCGCTACGAAAGCGCATGAACGCAGGCTGAGACAATGCAAGTGTTCTTTCTCAGGGCACCAAGCGATGATGAAATTCAGGAACGCGAGGGATCGCTGGAGAAAGATCGTCGTCGAAAAAGGATGAGCCACACGAAGCGGCGCAGTGGGGCAGCGCGGGGAAGAAAACGAGCCGGCGCCGCAGCAGCAGGGAACACACCAAAATGAGCGCATTCACAGTTAACGCAACGTACTCGGTGTCGTTGAGAGGCATGTTTAGCTTCCAGCGAACAAGGCAGACTTTTGCACGGGAGAAAAACGGTCCGCGTCGATCATGGCGTCGATTCACAGCCCATCTGATGCGCACATCGTGAATTCTCGTCGTCTCACGTTCATGCGAGATTGCGTCGCGTCACGTGATCGTCTCGCCGGCGAAGTTTGCCGTGCACTTTGAACAGCTCTCTCGCGGGCGGCGGCGGCCGACGGTCTACGGCACCGCGCCGTTACGGCAGGCTTGCCGCCACCGTGAACCAGGCATTACATGTCATGCCGGAACGGGACAGTTTTCGTGGCGCTTGCTTGCAGGCACAGACAAACCGGCTTCGTTTACGAGCTTCAAAGCTGCATCGATCGCGGCTACTCGGGCGCGCCTGCGCTGCTGTTGACAGGCTTACTGGGTTTATTACTGGGCGATGAGAATTAATATTAGACAGCTACTCGTGCGCGTCATCAATTCTCAGCGAACGGACCAGAAATTTGTTTCGAGGGGGGGGGGGGGGGGCATTTGATCTGACGTGGGGTCCGGGGACCGGGCAGGTAAGTGTGGTCGAGTGTCATTTTGTGCTCTGTATCTTATTGCACAAAAGAGAAAAAAATCGGGAGCGGTGTGCCACCACTGGCCACGCCATTGGCTGGGGAGTGTTCGTAGCTTGTTTTCGATTGGGGAGTTTAACAAGGTAGCGGTTGGTGAGATGCTTTGCGCGCGTATTGTCTTACTCCGCGTATACTTCAAGCATTTGATGTGCTATGACTGCCAATAAATACAGAGGGGCGGCCAGAATGGCCCTACCGTACCCCCCTTGCTTTTTTATTTATACCCCGAGAAGAAGAGCAAATATCAGGTTCTCGCGAAAGCTGATGCCCCCCTCGGAAAAATCCCGCATCCACCACTGTGAGTTAAAAAAGTTAACAGATGCTTGTGTGTGGCACTCTTCGTAATATGAAGAAAGGCTGTTCCGGCAGATGTGTTACATTAGACCATGGGTGCGCTACCGTTGGTTATGCGCTGATGTAGTTTCGCAAGCGTTCAGTCGGCGACGCAAAACTGTCTTGCTGGACCGGGTTGAAATTGTAAGGCATCAGTAGGCCCCGAAAGCGACGATGGGAACGCGAATATTCTTGGCGATAATTATGAGCGTACGTCGAACGGATATTCAATCAGCACCTACTTCCTGGAGCGAATAACACTTTTCATCTTCCCTCTTCACATGCATGAAGGCGGAAAGTTTTTACATTTTAATCGTGCAATAATTATATACATAACATATACGCTGGTGACTACATCAGCAAAATATTTTTGCTTTAAAATATAAAAAAAGGGACAAAGTTTTATTTAATATTAAATTCCCTATACATCAGGCCGACGTAGACTGTCTCTTGTGAAATATACTTTGAAATGGATCAGCAGCACTTTATTACCGTCATCGCTGTGCCTCGCCGTGTAGCGCGCTAGAGCCTCCTACCAACTATCCTACACTACACTCATGATATTCAGACAGCCACTAACTCTTTATTCGCTACACGTCAAACACAGAGACAAAACTTATAACCTAGCGCATGGCTTCATTCTCAACGACAAACTTGTACAATGCCGGTAACGTGCACATGTACAGGCCCTTACACACTTATCTGACGTTTTTGTGCCCCGATGCCCACTCTCAAAGCAGAAACAAACCAGAAGCTGTAGCAGCGACAGCAATACGATTCGGACGCAAGCCTCCAACATGGCGCCGAAGCGGTAGCTTCGCGAGACCTCCGACAGATGGCAGCAATTTTGCATAAGGTCTATATTTCCACTTTTTTTCCCTTTCAGTATGGTAATTTTAGGTGGTTTTGATGAATACAAATTGCAGAAATTAGGGTCTCATTAGTTCTCACAAAATCCCTATTACGATTCCCACGAAAATATCACCTGGTGTAATCTGCTTGGACTCTAAATTTAGCCTTGTTATCACTGCTTGCGATCTTGTCAATGAACATTATAAATAGAAAATTCAGAGCCATTCCATTCTGTGAAGTTGTGCGACCAACGTAGCTGTGTGGTACGGCACGGCGATATCGCTGCACGTGGTAACATCACCATCACGGAAAAGAAGCATCGCGCCATCGTTTTAAGTCCCGCTTCCTTTATGCCGAGGGAAGCTCGCCGAAACCTCGCTTTGTCCTCGGTGGAACGATCGGCAGCGTTGTCGCTGTCTTGTTGTCGGTTGTGCTCGGTGTCTCGGATGTGTTCTTTCTTGCTGCTCTCGGCGTCTCTCCTCGTATTCTCCTTGTTCCTCGGGTAGTACTACTGCCGCTAAATGAAGGTGACAATGTCGTAGTGAGAATGATCCACGCAGACGCACGTGTGATTCACTGCGACAGTAGAGGTACGCGACAAACACGTGTCCAGTTGCATGGCAGGCCTACGTGGCACCTGGCCCCTCTCTCGTCAGCGCCCTCCGCCATTCACCCAGAACTCGCCCCTTGTACCCATATTCAATTTTGTCGAAG
>JALIZH010001318.1:0-42632 GCA_030522465.1 Rhipicephalus appendiculatus
GGCCATCTTGCCCATCAGGAACCTGTGACTGAGCCCCGCTACTCCCCGCTCTCCATCACCTCCCAACGTCGCCAGCCCCGTTCGCACCAGCCCCGCCGATCACCCGTCCCCCGCCTTCCCACGACGTTCCCCGACGGAAAACTAAATGTTGCAGCCCCTGGAGGTGGCGCTGCATCAATTGGACCGACTGAAAATCCTCTATTGACCATACCGACGAAACGGAACCTTATCGACGTACAAATCGACGGTGTGCATGTGACTGCTCTTGTCGACACTGGGGCTCAACTTTCTGTAATGACCACTGATTTTCGCCGCAAGCTCAAGAAAGTTCTCACGCCTGCGACGACTAAGTTCGTCCGTGTTGCCGACGGCGGAACAGCATCTGTCGTTGGAATGTGCTCCGCTCATGTAAGCATCGCTGATCGCCACACAGCTGTTCTCTTCGCCGTCCTTGAAAAATGCCCCCCACGACGTAATCCTAGGCCTCGACTTCCTGTCCGCACATTCTGCCCCTCATTGACTGTTCGGCCAGTACGCTCCGTCTCCACTTTTCCATAACAGACCCTGCTGAACCACGGCCGAATCGCCTCTGCACTGCCGGATATGCTCGTCTTCCACCCCAAACACTGAGCTACGTCGAGTTCGTATCATCACCACCCGTTCCCGACGGCGACTATGTACTCACTCCTATCACCGATGTCCTCATCAGCCGCGGCATTACGTTACCACACACCGTTCTGTCTGTCGCAGGGAACTCCACGTGCCTTCCAGTTGTCAATTTTAGTTGGACACCTCAAGTGCTGCCGCAAGGTATCGCTTTGGCACTACTCTCTACCTTAGAAGACAACGCAGTGGATGCTTTCACGGTGGCCGCTCCTTCCGACCAGTCTGCCCAGCTCGAATCCAATACTCGCCCTGATAGCGCAATTAGGTCGATGATTGCTTCTAATTTAACACCGCAGCAGACTCACCAGCTCCACCGGGTTCTGCTGGCCTACATCGACATTTTTGACATCAGCGGCCGTCCATTGGGGAAAGCTTACTGGTGTGACCCATAGTATAAACACTGGTGATCAGCCTCCTATCCATAGGCGTCCTTATCGCGTGTCAGCGACTGAGCGTCAGATTATCCAAAGTGAGGTCGATAAAATGCTCGCCAAGCACATCATTGAGCCATCCAGCAGTCCTTGGGCATCTCCTGTCGTGCTAGTCCGTAAGAAGGACGGCACATGGCGTTTCTGTGTCGATTATCGACACCTAAACAGAATCACCAAAAAAGACGTGTGTACCCTCTGCCACGGATAGATGATGCCCTTGATTGCCTCTATGGTGCTCGCTATTTCTCCTCCACAGACCTCCGTTCCGGGTGCTGGCAGATTGAGGTGGATGAAATGGATCGCGAAAAGACGGCATTCATCACCCCCGATGGCCTATATCAATTCAAGGTCATGCACTTCGGCCTTCGTAACACTCCAGCCACCTTCGAACGAATGATGGACTCCCTGCTCAGAGGCTTTAAATGGTCCACCTGTTTGTGCTACTTGGACGACGTCGTCGTTTTTTCACCAACATTTGAAACCCACATAGAGCGCCTGTCAACAGTCTTAGACATCTTCCGTCGCGCTGGCCTGCAGCTGAACTCGTCCAAATGTCACTTTGGCCGCCACCAAATCACAGTACTTGGCCATTTAGTGGACGCTAACGGTGTACAACCAGACCCGGCAAAAATCAGCGCAGTCAAAAACTTTCCTGTGCCACGATCTGCGAAGGATGTACGCAGCTTTATAGGACTATGTTCGTACTTCCGACGCTTCGTGAAAAATTTTGCGGACATAGCGAGACCTCTTACGCAGCTTCTCAAGCAAGACGTCCCATTTTCATTGGGCTCAGAAGAGGCTTCTGCGTTCTCGAATCTCATCGCGCTCCTCACTACTCCTCCGATTCTGGCACACTTTGACCCAGCTGCCCCTACGGAGATCCGTACAGATGCAAGTGGACATGGCATTGCTGCAGTGCTAGCTCAACAACAACGTGGCCATGACTGCGTTATCGCATACGCCAGCCGCCTCCTATCTGCCCCTGAACGCAATTACTCAATCACAGAGCGTGAGTGCTTAGCCCTCGTTTGGGCGGTGGCGAAATTCAGGCCTTACCTATACGGACGCCCATTTTCGGTAGTTACCGGCCACCACGCGCTCTGCTGGCTGAACTCTCTTAAAGATCCCTCAGGGCGCCTTGGTCGCTGGGCTTTGCGCCTGCAAGAATTTTCCTACTCCGTTGTTTACAAATCTGGCCGCCTGCACCGTGATGCCGATTGCCTCTCCCGTTACCCTGTCGACGATTCTGATGACACCGACGCGACCACGGAGCACTCTATCCTGTCAGTATCCGACTTCCTTCACATTGGGGAGGAACAGAAGCGGGATCCACTGCTGCTTGACATCATCAGCCGTACGGAATCTTCCCCAACCGACGCTTCCGTCCGCCACTTTGTCTTTCAAGGGGGCGTCCTATACCGCCGCAATTTCCGACCTGACGGGCCTGACCTTCTCATTGTCGTGCCTAAATATTTACGGCGCAGTGTCCTCGCTGAACTTCACGACGCGCCCACAGCTGGACACCTTGACGTATCTCGCACGTACGAGCGCGTGCGGCGCCGTTTCTACTGGCCAGGTCTTGCTCGCTCGGTACGCCGATACGTCGCCACGTGTGAGTTATGTCAGCGTCGCAAAACACCATCCCTGCTACCCGCTGGCCATCTTCAACCCATCGACATACCCACGGAACCATTTTACCGCATTGGGTTAGACCTGCTTGGTCCTTTCCCCACATCAACATTGGGAAAAAAGTGGATAGCCGTGGCTACTGATTACGCTACACGCTACGCGATTACGCGAGCTCTACCGACGAGTTACGCAACCGACGTTGCTGACTTCCTGTTACGGGACGTTATATTGGTTCACGGTGCCCCAAGACAGCTGCTCACGGACCGTGGCCGTACATTTCTCTCTCAGGTCATCGCCGACATCCTTAGTTCCTGTTCCACGCAGCACAAATTAACCACCTCTTACCACCCTCAAACTAACGGCCTCACGGAACGCTTTAATCGCACTCTTACTGATATGCTTGCTATGTATGTGTCGCCGGACCACCGAGACTGGGATCTTGCCCTACCCTACGCAACTTTTGCGTACAACTCATCGCGCCATGACACAGCAGGCTTTTCACCTTTCTATCTGTTGTACGGAAGAGAGCCGACTTTACCGCTGGACACAATCATCACAGCCCATACGTCGTCCACCAGCGAGTACGCTCGCGACGCTATCGCGCGTGCCGACCATGCCCGTCAGCTCGCTCGCGCACGCTTTACAGCGTCGCAGAGCAACCAACGACGACGATACAATGCCTCACATCGAGACGCATATTTCGTTCCCGGAACCCTTGTGCTACTCTGGTCCCCCTCATCGTCAGGTCGGCCTGTCTGAAAAACTCCTGTCTCGTTACACGGGACCTTACCGTGTACTGCGGCAAGTAACACCCGTCACCTATGAGATTGCGCCCATCTGTCCATCATCATCTGTTCTTCGATCGAGTGATGTTGTTCACGTCGCGCGGCTCAAGCCCTACAACACTGCTTCTGAAAACGACCTCTAAAGCTCCGGGACGGTGCTTCCGCCGCCGGGGGGGGTCATGCTACGTACCAGTGGCATCAGCATCAACAAGACGAAGAGAAGGACGACAAAGGATAGACTGGCGCGAGCTCTTCGATTGGCAGCACTCGCCTAATCAGCTGTGAATACATATATGCGTATTTCCTCAAGTCTGTGTCCCCGGAGTGTGTCTTTCCCGTAACAATATATATGCGCTATTCACAGGAAAAAGGAAGGAGCAGAATAGACGAGCTAGGCAAAAATTCAGTGAAGAGAACAGCAACCCATCATCGATATCGCATGTTTCACGATAAAAATTCACATTCCTTGCTCGAAAGAGCAAGCGAAGTTAAACTGATGCTCTTTTTGTCACGTCTCAAGATTTTCTGGGCTTCTATGATTTCGCGCGCTGTCCTATTTTTGTTTCTTGCGAGCACACGTATGTGATTGAAAAGAGGCCGGCACCCACAATCCTGACAATGAATTCCCAAATGCCCACTGACAGCTCTATCTGCGCTATACCTGTGTTCCTGAAGACGTTCATTAAGACACTTTCCAGTCCGACCGACATATTCCCTGTGAAAAGATAGCGGTATACACTAGACTACGAATTTTTCACATAGGACGAACCTATCTTTATGCTTGGTGGTGTATACTTTTCGGGGTCTTGCGTCAGAATTCACCTGACGGCACACTTTCAGAAGCTTTTCGGGGGTTGAAAAACCTACATCTGACAGGAAAATGAAAGCCAGTTGTAAGTTCAGCGCTCTGTGTGTCTCGTCTTTGTTCGTCCTCGTTCCATGCGCTGTGAGACATCGAAACCCGTAAGTTAGTGTCTTTCATAGTACTCTCTCACGCATCCCAAACTATTCACGCGCGCTGAAGAGCTAAATTTAAAAAAAAGATGACAAATGAATATATCGCCTCGTGCGTGGCGCAAGAAAGACGCCAACACAATTGAACGAATGATTCGCTGGCGCGGTGCGCTAAAAAGACCGACCTGCTGCTGTTCTGTCGATCACTGTGGTACGACCTCTGTCTTGACGTTCCGACAATATTATAAATTGTGGCAACCTCAGCACGTTGGCTTTCAAAGAACCGAGGTACCAAGAATCGCCTAATAACCAGGAAAAAATTCCCCATCTCCCGCTAAAGGGAACCATGTGTGGATGCGAAGCAGGGGGGGATAATTAGCTTGAGTGGGAGCAACGTCGCCGCTCTCATTTCACGGCAGTGGTCCGGGCGCTCATCGCGGCGCTGCACAGGAGAGAGAATGAGGCGCGCGCGCTCCGTCATTTTCATACCGCGGAACTACCGTGGCGCCCCCAGCGGAGTATGCAGCTGTCACACCACCTGTCGTGCGCGCCGCTCCGTAGAGGATTCCTAGAGGAAAGGACGGGGGGACCGTAGGAGGGAGAGAGTGAGGGGGGAGGGATGTGCATGCACTGTGGGGGGTGTGGGAGCCGCTCCGTAGAATAGAGGACTCCTAGAGGAGAGAGGCGGAGGGGACGCGCATGCGCTGTGGGGATGTGGGACCGCGGGGCGCCGCTCCGTAGAGTAGATGATTTCTAGAGTAGAGGAAGGGGGGTGAGCGTAAGAGAGAGAGTGGGAGGGGACGCGCGTGCGCTGTGGTGGTGTGGGACGCGTGAAGGAGGGACGGACTAAGCCCCCTCCACGCACATGCAAGCAAGATTAAGGAATTGAATCAACCTGGGCGACAGACACCACCTGCCTAGCCATTGCTAAGCAGCCTCTCTGTGTTCTCGGCCATGACTCAAGGAATGGGGTCAACCTGGGCGACAGACACCACCTGCCTAGCCATTGCTAAGCAGCCTCTCTGTGCTCTCGGCCATGACTCTGATGACTGTGTTAGTGGTTTACGGCCTTCATATTACTACAGCGTTCTGGTTCGCACAATGGGTGCTTCCCTACTTCATGAAAGTGGCCGGACGCGGGACGGGGGACGCGGGAGGGACGGACAGAGCCCCGAGCATAAGAGGCTTCGCATCTAAAAATTCACCATCTCCCGCTAAAGGGAACCAAGTGTGGATGCGAAGCAGCGGGGAGACAATTAGCTTGAGCGTGAGGAACGTCGCCGCTCTCATTTCACGGCAGCGGTCCGGGCGCTCATCGCGGCGCTGCTCAGGAGAGAGAATGAGGCACTCGCGCTCCGTCATTTTCATACCGCGGAACTACTGTGCCGCCCCCAGCGGAGTATGCAGCTGTCACACCACCTGTCGTGCGCGCCGCTCCGTAGAGGATTCCTAGAGGACAGGACGGGGGGGACCGTAGGAGAGGAGAGAGAGCCGGGAGGGACGTGCATGCACTGTGGGGGTGTGGGAGCCGCTCCGTAGAATAGAGGACTCCTAGAGGAGAGAGGCGGAGGGGACGCGCATGCGCTGTGGAAATTTGGGACGCGGGCGCCGCTCCGTAGAGTAAATGATTTCAAGAGTAGAGGAAGGGGGGTGAGCGTAAGAGAGAGAGTGGGGAGGGGACGCGCGTGCGCTGTGGTGGTGCGGGACGCGTGAAGGAGGGACGGACTAAGCCCCCCTCCACACACATGCAAGCAAGATTACGGAATTGAATCAGCCTGGGCGACAGACACCACCTGCCTAGCCATTGCTAAGCAGCCTCTCTCTGCTCTCGGCCATGACTCAAGGAATGGGGTCAACCTGGGCGACAGACACCACCTGCCTAGCCATTGCTAAGCAGCCTCTGTGTGCTCTCGGCCATGACTCTGATGACTGTAGTAATGGTTGACGGCCTTCATATTACTACAGTCTTCTGATTCGCATAATGGGTGCTTCCCTTCTTCATGAAAGTGGCCGGACGCGGGACGCGGGAGGGGGCGGACAAAACCCCGAGCATAAGATGCTTCGCATCTAAAAATTCCCCATCTCCCGCTAAAGGGAACCATGTGTGGATGCGAAGCAGCGGGGAGATAATTAGCTTGAGCGGGAGGAACGTCGCCGCTATCACTTCACGGCAGCGGTCCGGGCGCTCATCGCGGTGATGCACAGGAGAGAGAATGAGGCGTGCTCGCTCCGTCATTTTCATACCGCGGAACTACCGTGGCGCCCCCCAGCGGAGTATGCAGCTGTCACACCAACTGTCGTGCGCGCCGCTCCGTAGAGGATTCCTAGAGGAGAGGACGGGGGGGGACCGTAGAATATGAGAGAGAGGATGTGCATGCGCTGTGGGGGGTGTGGGACGCGGGAGCCGCTCCGTAGAGTAGAGAATTCCTAGAGAAGAGAGGGGGAGAGGACGCCGGAGCCGCTCCGTCGATTAGATGATTCCTAGAGTAGAGAAAGGGAGTGAGCGTAGGAGAGGATAGGGGACACGCATGCCCTGTGGGGGGTGTGGGGACGCGGGGACCCACAACCCCCCACATGGGAGGTGTGGGCCTATGTGCCTAGCCATAGAGAGAGGGGGGAGAGGACGCGCACGCGCTGTGGGACGCGGGCGCCGCTCCGTAGAGTAGATGATTCCAAGACTAGAGTATGGCGGTGAGTGTAGGAGAGGATAGGGGAGGGGGACGCGCATGCGCTGTAGGGGGGTGTGGGACGCGGGGGGCCGCTCCGTAGAGTAGAGGATTCCTTGAGGAGAGAAAGGGGGGTGAGCGTAGGAGAGAGAGGGGGAGGGGACGCGCATGCGCTGTGGGACGTGGGAGACGTGGGAAGGACGGACGGACTAAGCCCCCCTCCAAACGCATGCAAGCAAGATCAAGGAATGGGGTCAGCCTGGGTGACAGACACCACCTGCCTAGCCATTGCTAAGCAGCCTCTCTGTGCTCTCGGCCATGACTCTGATGACTGTGATAGTGTTTGACGGCCTTCATATTACTACAGTGTTCTGGTTCGCAAAATGGGTGCTTCCCTACTTCATGAAAGTGGCCGGACGCGGGACGCGGGACGGGGGACGGGGGGAGGGACGGACAGAGCCCCGAGCATAAGATGCTTCGCATCTAAAAAATTCGCGTTGCCCCTGATCCATTCGCCTAACACCGCTTAAATAGCAAAGCCATCGTGCGCGACTACCCAACCGTGTGATTCATATTGCGCAAACGCCGTTTTGCTTTTTTAGATGCGAAACATCTTATGCTCGGGGCTCTGTCCGTCCCTCCCGCGTTCCCCGTCCCCCGTCCCGCGTCCCGCGTCCGGCCACTTTCATGAAGTAGGGAAGCACCCATTATGCGAACCAGAACACTGTAGTAATATGAAGGCCGTCAACCACTACTACAGTCATCAGAGTCATGGCCGAGAGCACAGAGAGGCTGCTTAGCAATGGCTAGGCAGGTGGTGTCTGTCGACCAGATTGACCCCATTCCTTGAGTCATGGCCGAGAGCACAGAGAGGCTGCTTAGCAATGGCTAGGCAGGTGGTGTCTGTCGCCCAGGTTGACCGCATTCCTTGATCTTGCTTGCATGTGTTTGGAGGGGGCTTAGTCCGTCCCTCCTTCCCGCGTCCCACACCACCACAGCGCATGCGCGTCCCCTCCCTCTCTCCTACGCTCACCCCCTTTCTCTCCTCTAGGAATCCTCTACTCTACGGAGCGGCCCCCGCGCCCCCACACCCCCCTACAGCGCATGCGCATACTCTCCCCTATCCTCTCCTACACTCACCCCCATTCTCTACTCCAGAGATAACGTCGAACGTTACCTAGAGAAGGCAATGGCACAGTACAGACATACAGCCCCCCGCCCTTCGTGCTTGCGGGTGACTTCAACGTGGATATAACCACGAACGACTGGCTCGTCCACCACATGAAAGACGTGTACTCATTTCCGACGACAACCATAAGGGGAACGTGTATAGACCTCATCTTCGAAAACTTCAAAATGAAAACTCTTCAAAAGCTACACTGCACCGATCACAAGGCCGTCGTCTTCAAAGCGCCCGTGCACCGACGCAAGGAATCGCACACGTTCCCTAAATAAACACGCAACCACCACATTCTCCGTCTTCTCTTATACATTCTCATTTATCCTTTCAATAAAATTCCCGCTCAAGCAATCCATCTCTCCTCTGCTTCGCATCCACACATGCTTCCCTTTAGCGGGAGATGGCGAATTTTTTTTTTTTTGTATGCGAAGGCCGCAAAGGCGAAGGATCGAAAAATTTTGTACAATGGTTCAATAGAACATTATTCCTGAAAGTTTGACAGTTATTCCACTATATTGCAAAAGTCTGCTGTCCATTGATGCTTGGTAAACGATGATGATAAAACTGGAAGGACAAATTGATATAAGTCGCATCCGCGGCTACGTTTGTATATTTCGTTGAACGTAACGTGCTTTCCTACTATAACACCAGCCACCTGTGGTGCACAAATGCTAGAGACGAAACAGGTGAGAAAGCTTTCGTTAATGCGCTTGTGTTGCGGGGGAGCCTATAAGGCGAAGGCCAGCATTGCTCCTTACATTTCTACTACCCCTCAAATAGCACATGTCGTTACACGGCTATAACAGGGACGACAGAACCCAGTTAGGCACCCAATACTGACCCCTACACCAGTTGCGTATGCTCTATATATATGGCTTATTCGAATATAGAGGATAGTCTGGGTCTAGTAAAGCTAGCAATCCTAAATCCGCACTGCACAGTGAGGCAACGAAGTAACTGATATTTTCCTTTATCAGCCACGTAATGTCATCCTACACATTTGTAGAACCCGCATCCCGCCTACTTCACCTTCAGCAAACTTGGGACACAAGCACGCACCGGTGGTACAACTGGTCAGAGCGTATCACCTCCCAGCGCCGAAGACAATGTCACTGTGGTTGACCACGGCTTGGTTGGTCCTAGATAGCTGTTGTTTGCTGATATATCTTCAGTTCATTTTTCGGTCAAGTTAATTAATGGTATGTCAGCTTCAAGTTTTTCTTACATAAAAAATGATTGCGTACATTCGGGAGAATTGTCTCCCCATAATGTTGCGTCTGCGATTAGCTGGCGCATACTGGCAGCGGGGACCATATTATCTTCTTGCTCAAGAAGTGGCCGAATTACACGATGGAGCCCTGAAAAATGGCCACCAAATAAGGTATCATTGGGTTCCAGGGCAGTACGGCATACATGGAAACGAGCAAGCCGATGCGGAGGCAAAGATGGCTCACGACAACGCCACGTTCTTGTCCGTACTATTTTCACGGCCAGATGCTAACACCGTTGTACATACACTCCTCTGAGAAACTACTGCAGCATATTGGTCATTGCCAAGTCACCGTCACCGCCGTCTTCATGATCTCGACCCAGATATGCATCTTAGGATACCACCAACCATGAAAATGTGCAGTACAAGCTTACTGCACTGATTACCAATAGGTGTGGCGTTCACTCGTCGTTACCTACACCTCATCGGCCGTGCAGAGAGTCCGAATTGCGAGACCTGTGGCACTCCTGAGACTACAGAACATATTTTGTGCGTCTGCCCGCAATATATAGCGCAAAGAAATTCGATGGCCACCGCCTTGTTGAAATCTACGGAGCAAGAAGTTTCAGAAAAAGTTCTCTTGGGACCACCACCTTGTCATCAGCGCGATATTCTGAAAGCGCTCAAAAGGTTTTTACGAGAGACCGAACTCGACAAGAGACTGTAAATTGTTTTTGAACGTTTTGCTTCATCACCACCTTCCTCCTCATCATCATCAACACCTTCTCTCTCTCTTCCTTTTCGCCCCCCTCTCCTTTCCTAACGCTGAGTAGCAGGCCAGAAAATGGATTCAGGCCGACCTCTCAGCTTTACTGCCCCAATAAACATCTCTTTCTCTCTCATCAATTACAGGGCGGCTGGTTAAGCCGGGTGCAAGTTGTCTGCTGAATCCGAAAACAGCCTCGGCTAGCAATTACATCATTGCGCGTAGCCATCGCAACCAGGCGCAGCTTGTGTGACGTCACGTAACACCACCGTCGACCAGCTCTTAGGACTGGCTTACACGCTATCCGCACACCAGCACCGCACACCCGCCCCGCTCGAACAGCCGAGAGTGGCCTCCCTAATGTCGTCACGAAGACCAGCTCTAAACTTTTGCAGCCGCCCGACAGGTTCGCCAGGCTCTCCTCTCATTGGTTGCTCGAAGGCGGTCTTTCATAGCATACATGGCGCTTGCTCGAAGCGAGGCGGGCGCGAGGCCTATAGCTGCAGAGGCGTGAAAAAAAAAAAAAAAACAGAACAGCCGATTTCATCGCGCTACACAACTCCCGCGGAGGTATTCTTCGAATGTAGCCATCTCCTGTGCACTTCCTGGCCTCGTCATTGCGTACGATCGTCAACGGAAACCAAGAAACGGACGTACGGCAGAAAGTGTGTTTCGTTGATGCGAGTGTCCTCCTTTCGTGTGTGATCTTTTCCTTCATACTGTCCATCTTTCGAACGTAATCGATAGGAAGATTTCCACAACAATAAAATGCACTGTTCTAAGCAGAATATGCGTTCAGTGCGCGCCGATGTGAAAAGTGCTCAACCGTCGGAACAAGTGTTCGCGTCGAGTGTGTTCTGTATGTGCCGTTCGCCGCAGAAAATAGTATGCATAATTTGTGAACGCTAGTCGAGCCCATGTTTCAGCAACGAATATATGATCAGGATGTGCACGTTTTATTGTCCCGTCATTGTTGTCATTCGTAATGTGCAACGTCGTGCAAGCGCTGTTGTGCCATATGACAGGCTCTGTGGTGAAACTTCTGTGCACCGTGTCAGAGTTCAGCAATCCTGTCCAATATTCTGAAATGTGTTCGAGAAATGGAGACCGTGAAATACTTAGGAGCGTGGTGCTCAGTTTTCGATTTGTGTAGTTGCCTGCATGTGCCCTGAAGAGGAGCTTGCATACAAGACATTTTACAGCGACAGCTGTTATGAGATCACAACAAGGGTGCCGTAGTTGTCCGCCGCCGCCGCCGCCGCCGGGGTCCGTAACCGCTATCGCAGTAAAGTAGAAAAAAAAAACCGAAATAGGAAAATTTTTCAGGGTGGAATGGGGTTCGAACTCTTTTCCGCTCCGTGCCAGCCCAGTATTCCACCACTGAGCCATGCCGGTTTTTTTTTTATTTCCGGTTGGACGTCACACACGCGGGGACAACAGAATTATATTACAATACACCAGAAACATACAAAACATGAATGAAACAACAAAAAAGACACAACAAACGCTACCGCGGCCGTCAAGCACTGATAAAGAACAGTGCGACTTAAATTCCTCCATATTAAGCAGGGCTGCTACCCTTCCCAACCATGAAGGTGCTCGAAACCCCTGCGCACAAAAACCCTATACAAGCGTTATGTCGGGAAGGAGCCGCGTTAACATGTGCAATATAACATGGTAGAAGAGCAAAATAACAACCAGGCGTAACAGAATGCGAACTGCGTTACCTGGCGGCACACAATATGAATTGAATTACGAGTAGGTCGTTGAATGCTCCCAACCCATTACAAAAAGCTCAGTCGTAATTCTTCATCGTCATCCACTGAATCAATTAATGGACCAGTGGGTGCCTTTCAAGCATACACTTATTAGGCCTATAGCAGCTCCAAGAGAGTTTTCAACGGGTTCTAGAAATGGCGCTCTTCTAGCTTTCGCTGCGACTGTGCTGCGCTTTCCGCACAGGCCTGGCGTTGTTTTTAGATGTGAAGCATCTTATGGCGAAGCTTAATCCGGTGGTGGTGGTGGTGGTGGTGGTGGTGGTGGTGGTGTGCCGCGTGCCCACCCTTACTGCGCATGCGCAAACAGTTAAAGAAAAAATAAAAATAAAAAAACCTCCTCTCCCCCTCTCTCTCCTCTAGGCATCCCTCCCCACGGCAACCACACCCTCACTGCGCATGCGCCTCCCCTTCCTCTCTCCCCCTCTTACACTCCCCCCCCTCTCTCCATCCCTGCCCGCGGCGTCTAACTCCCCCTGCGCATGCGCGTCCCCCCCTCTCTCTCCTCTCCTACGCTCCCCCTCTCTCCTCTACGCATCCCTGCCCACGGCGTTCACACTCCCACTGCGCATGCGTGTCACCCCCTCTCTCTCCTCTCCTCCGCTTCCCCCCTCTCTCGCCTCGCGACGCCGACGCAGGCAGCGTCTGCTAGCGAGTTTCTTGGTTGAAAAAACCGACTGCTCGCGCTGCACAACCGTTCACTGGCCATCCCGTATATATGGCAATGGATCTTGACCTCCAAGGTGGTGCCGGTGGAAGATTTCTCCTGTGCGTTGTTGAACAATAAAAATTCGCAGCGTGCGCGTTAACTAAAAGCGGAGTGCGGGTCTCTGTGTCCAGTCGGAGTCTTCTGTCTCTCATTGCCCATTAGCAGCGATTGGCATGTTCCAGTAGGAAACATTGCTCCATCACTGCCTGCTTTGCGCCTCCCCAGTTTTTCTCTCCTGCGCAACGCTGCGATGAGCGCCAGCGTCAACGCCGCCGCCAGTGTAAGCGTTAGCGCCCGCTGCTTCACATCTACACATGGTTCCCTTTAGCGGGAGATGGCGTAATTTTTTCTTTTTTTTTGTTCATGTAGGCCAACCATTTGAGACACGCATTATGATGGACTGTCTATAAATGCCTGAGTTACATAAATTATTGTTAAGGTACTCTATACCAAATGTAAAGCAAGTGGAAGCCTTACAATTATAAAGCCTTCGACAGCAATTGCTTTTACAATATAAATAATTTTCAAATTATTGCTCAATCAGCCTGCTCTAATTCTTCACAAACTGAATAACACGACCACTCAAAGTACATGCGATGGTTATCTGCTTGTAGCGAGCATTTCTAAAATGTCAAAAAAAATATATTTTGAATATCCTGCTGAAACGCGCCACATCCATCTTGTTAAACACGCTCACCAAAGCTACGTTTGTAGCAAATACTTCAAGCAGAAGTGATACAAGGAAACTTTAGACAACAAGAATGCTTAATTTACGATTAGCCCAGTGTTTGTGGTCTTTTCCATGTGGATAGTGCACGGAAATTGAAAGTGTATACCTTGTCTTTAAAGCAGGACACTGTATCGCAATGGGCTAAAATACTTTCTCAGTAGATTGCATGAATATGTCGGTGATTCGTAGTTCTTGTCTGTGGTGTGTGTTGTGCAATTGACAAGAAGTGGCCGAAGGAACTTGTAGGCAATGCTATGTGGCGATCGCATGCTGTTGGCAGTTGTTGAGTCTTTCTGGGCAAATGAGAATACGAGAGCCGACCAAGTAGGGCATAACGAATAAATGCAGCACGACCAAGTAGGGCGTAACGAATAAATGCAGCACGCTGCCGCCAATACATCCATAGCTGTCCCTGTACTTCACCTGGAACACCTCCTCAAACAAAAGCTGAGGGCGTATTTGCAGTGCCCATGGGATAGGCAAACACTAAATAAATTACATGTTATAAAGCCGAAATTTGAAAATTGGCCACCAGTATTCAGATCGCGTTACACGCAAGTAACACTTACCAGTCTACAGATAGGACACACACATAGCACACATGCATATTTGCTGTCCGGCGGTGATCGACCTAGCTTTGAGAGATGTGGAGAACCATTTACGGTCCTTCACATCCTGGTCCAGTGCAATGAGTCAGATGCTATTAGAAAAAGACACTTTTTATTACCCTACCGACAGCAGCTTCCACTGCACCCTTTCACGTTCATCGGTAGGGATGTGCTTTTTAAACTTTAATCACTGTTTACGCTTCTAAAAGATGTACCTAGTTTTCATTCCGTATTTCGAGGTGATCCATAGCACGACCTCTGTAGAGAGATCGCTGCTGCGTTGGACACTTTAAGGACAGCACATGCCTCGCGGCCCTTGCGCCCAAGGGCGTTGACGAGGCAATCGTGCTAATGCCATGTCTCCACCAAAGTTTTATCACCACGAGCATTGCCATTCGTTTACAGTTACATATTTGACGTCATCCCCATGATTTTAATACTGTTATCTTTTACCCGCCCGAGGGCGCGGAATTATAGGCCCCTATACAGCCCCTATACACGTACCGTTATCATAGTTCACATCATTTTACATATCATCGTAAAGCACGGATCATTGTTACTCTTTCATCATTTTTCATGGCACTCTTTAGCCAAGCATTGCCCTTGCGCCATTGAAACCTACATATCATCATCATCATCATAATCATCATCATCATCTCCGAAGAGCAAGCACTGTGGAGAACTAACTTATACAACAAGATGCGGGAACGTCGATTCGAATGTGAAGTGGACCCCATTCCGAACAGCTCGCCGGACCAGTGACAAGCCATTCTGTTCAGCGACGACCCAAAGCCTCTTGGCGCTTTAACCCTCACCCCATTCGCATAGTATGGACCCCAGGCCACTCGGGCCTGCCCGGCAACGAGGCGGCGAATGCCGCTGCCCGCGCTTCTCTCATCCGGGCCGCTGCCCCTCCATGTCCCGAGACGGAATCTGGCAATACGAACCTGACGCGCTTCCGCGAAATTCTGGCCTATTACCGGGATTCGCGCCGCCTCTACCCGGACCCCGCACGTGGTCTGGAGAAAGCAGACGAACGACTACTACGCCGCCTCCAGACAAACACCTACCTCAGTCCGGCGGTCGCCAGGCACTTTTTGCCGGAAATCAATGGCACCTGCTCGACCTGTCAGGTCCTGGCCGACACCTACCACGTCGTCGCTTCGTGCCCTGCCAACCCACTTCCTTTTTCATCCCCCCTTTCCCATCCCAACTAGAGAGGCTTGGGAGGAGTACCTGCTCGGCTGCTCTACCTTGGATGCTCAACGCTCCTTGGTGAGGCGCGCTCGGGCAGCGGCCTGCTCCATTGGCGTCCCGGAATAGGGTCTAGCCACTCAAGCATGCAATATGCAGCAACTCTTTGGTTCCTTTCCCAAATAAAAAATGTTTACCACCACCACCACCACCACCCAAAGCGCCTGCGCAAACTGATGGAGAGCGCCACTGGGGCTGTGATAACAAATCAATTGCTGGACTATAGGCAGCCTGCACACGTGCTCTAAGGGTCGGGAGTAAATAAACATGTTTTCAATCAATCACAGCGCGTGGAGGACGAAGCTTCTTATGTCATGCTTTAATTTACGTTTTAATTTACACGAAGTTGTCAAGATTAGGTCCAATAAAGCTACAGGTGAAGGCGGCATTTAGGACAGAACACTGTACACACGATTGACGCCAAACATGTAATCCCAACACGTGGTCGCCAGGTGGAAGCGCACGGTAGATTTTAGTGCTATGGTTGAGGTCGAAGGGACATGTACAGCATGTTAGGAAGGCCGAAAAAATGTTCATCATTGTTAAGGGTTGACCTAATTGCCTTGCATGAGCAACACATTCCAGAGCATTTGACAAGAACGACTGAAAGAAGTAGCTCTTGCATGGCGCTCAACTTACAAATGAACTTGATTTCGTTTACAACGACAACTTTACTTTCACCACCAATAAAGCCGAAAATGGCAGTACAGAGTAAAGTAAAGAATATTCAGCCCGCCGAAGGCAACCTCACACAGTTGTAACGTGCACTCCACGGTGCAGAAAGAAGAAGTGACTCAACGTTGCGAAATATAGTTCGGGTTCACGTGCGCTTTCATTGATGGCGCTGCGCGAACGGGGGCCACTGATCACTAAGCGCACCGGCAGAATCCATACATAAAACCATTTCACAGCAGTCCGGGCTTTTTTGCCGTGCGTCTTGCGAGGCGCGGGGTTCCCGTGCCTCTCTGCAGGCCTCTTCCGTTTTTCTTTTTCTCCCTTTGAAGAGATAGCTTGGACAGTCTGGAAATAAAGTAGGCACTGCATCTTTCGACAGGAACGCTTTCCGGGGCGTGCGAAACTATCGCTAACGCTGTAGAGAGCCTCCCAGGTTTCGGTCACCAGTTGTGGCTCGTAGTGCCTTTCGGAGAGGTGGTCAGTCGACTGCGACACCCGATTTTCGCGAAGTATGACATTCCTCCATACGCGAAGGCGCTCTTCTTTCGGTGCGGAAAACAGTAAGAATTTCTCAATGCACTACTTATACCCTGTCGTGGAACGTGGGGCGAAACACTTCTTACCTATCGCTTCCTGGGCCCACGCACCTCACATAGGTTCACAAGATTTAAAAAAGAACTGTCAGAGTACAAATAATTTCACACAACA
Source organism: Rhipicephalus appendiculatus (assembly GCA_030522465.1). NCBI lineage: Eukaryota > Metazoa > Arthropoda > Arachnida > Ixodida > Ixodidae > Rhipicephalus > Rhipicephalus appendiculatus. The sequence continues at coordinate 16,747 of JALIZH010001318.1, forward strand.
CGAATCAAGACGTTTTAGCATGAAACGGGCCGTCGCGGACGGAGCGAAGTGAAGTACCACCCATCAGTTTTACACGCGTTCTACCGGCCCCCCCTGCGCCTAGCGCGTTCTGGTGAAAAGAAGGCGAACGTGATCAATTTTTGTACGTGGCTTCTCTACTGCGCCTCCGAGCCGACGTGTCACCGTTCCTTTGCACACCATCCTGCACTGTAAGAAAACACAGCCTTCTGACTCATCTTTTTGTGAGTACTGCCTTGAAACGTATATGACTCCAGACCTGTGCGCCGGACCCCAAATCGCCGGCGGCGGCGCGACGGTGTTTCCGGTTTTTTTTTTTTCTCACGTCACTGCAGCTATTGTCCTCGCGCCCGCCTCGCTTCGAGCAAGCGCCATGTATGCTATGAAAGACCGCCTTCGAGCAACCAATGAGAGGAGAGCCTGGCGAACCTGTCGGGCGGCTGCAAAAGTTTAGAGCTGGTCTTCGTGACGACATTAGGGAGGCCACTCTCGGCTGTTCGAGCGGGGCGGGTGTGCGGAGCTGGTGTGCGGATAGCGTGTAAGCCAGTCCTAAGATCTGGTCGACGGTGGTGTTACGTGACGTCACACAAGCTGCGCCTGGTTGCGATGGCTACGCGCAGTGATGTAATTGCTAGCCGAGGCTGTTTTCGGATTCAGCAGACAACTTGCGCCCGGCTTAAACAGCCCCGCTGTAATTGATGAGAGAGAAAGAGATGTTTATTGGGGCAGAAAAGCTGAGAGGTCTGCCTGAATCCATTTTCTGGCCTGCTACACAGCGTTAGGAAAGGGGAGGGGGCGAAAAGGAAGAGAGAGAGAAGGTGTTGATGATGAGGAGGAGGAAGGTGAAGCAAAACGTTCAAAAACAATTTACAGTCTCTTGTCGAGTTCGGTCTCTCGTAAAAACTTGTTTAGCGCTTTCAGAATATCGCGCTGATGACAAGGTGGTGGTCCCAAGAGAACTTTTTCTGAAACTTCTTGCTCCGTAGATTTCAACAAGGCGGTGGCCATCGAATTTCTTTGCGCTATATATTGCGGGCAGACGCACAAGATATGTTCTGTAGTCTCAGGAGTGCCACAGGTCTCGCAATTCGGACTCTCTGCACGGCCGATGAGGTGTAGGTAACGACGAGTGAACGCCACACCTATACGTAATCGGTGCAGTAAGCTTGTACTGCACCTTTTCATGGTTGGCGGTATCTTAAGATGCATATCTGGGTCGAGATCATGAAGACGGCGGTGACAGTGACTTGGCAATGACCAATATGCTGCAGTAGTTTCTCTGAGGAGTGTATGTACAACGGTGTTAGTATCCGGCCGTGAAAATGTACGCAATCATTTTAACTTAAGAAAAACTTGAAGCTGACATACCATTAATTAACTTGACACAAAAAATGAACTGAAGATATATAAGCAAACAACAGCTGTCTAGGAATAACCAAGCCGTGGTCAACCATAGTGACATTGTCTTCGGCGCTGGGAGGTGATACGCTCTGACCAGTTGTACCACCGGTGCGTGCTTGTGTCCCAAGTTTGCTGAAGGTGAAGTAGGCGGGATGCGGGTTCTACAAATGTGTAGGATGACATTACGTGGCTGATAAAGGAAAATATCAGTTACTTCGGTGCCTCACTGTGCAGTGCGGATTTAGGATTGCTAGCTTTACTAGACCCAGCCTATCCTCTATATTCGAATAAGCCATATATATAGAGCATACGCAACTGGTGTAGGGGTCAGTATTGGGTGCCTAACTGGGTTCTGTCGTCCCTGTTATAGCCGTGTAACGACATGTGCTATTTGAGGGGTAGTAGAAATGTAAGGAGCAATGCTGGCCTTCGCCTTATAGGCTCCCCCGCAACACAAGCGCATTAACGAAAGCTTTCTGACCTGTTTCGTCTCTAGCATTTGTGCACCACAGGTGGCTGGTGTTATAGTAGGAAAGCACGTTACGTTCAACGAAATATACAAACGTAGCCGCGGATGCGACTTATATCAATTTGTCCTTCCAGTTTTATCATCCTCGTTTACCAAGCATCAATGGACAGCAGACTTTTGCAATATAGTGGAATAACTGTCAAACTTTCAGGAATAATGTTCTATTGAACCATTGTACAAAATTTTTCGTTCCTTCGCCTTTGCGGCCTTCGCATACAAAAGAAATAATAAAAAAAAGCAAAGCGGCGTTTGCGCAATATGATTTACACGATTGGGTAGTCGCGCACGATGGCTTTGCTATTTAAGCGGCCATCTTGTTTTTGTTTTTTTTAATTTTGCTCCTCAGCGCGTGTGAATAGTTTGGGATGCGTGAGAGAGTACTATGAAAGACACTAACTTACGGGTTTCCATGTCTCACAGCGCATGGAACGCGGACGAACAAAGACGAGACACACAGAGCGCTGAACTTACACCTGGCTTTCATTTTCCTGCCAGATGTAGCTTTTTCAACCCCCGAAAAGCTTCTGAAAATGTGCCGTCAGGTGAATTCTGACGCAAGACCCCGAAAAGTGTACACCACCAAGCATAAAGATAGGTTCGTCCTATGTGAAAAATTGGTAGTCTAGTGTATACCGCTATCTTTTCACAGGGAATATGTCGGTCGGACTGGAAAGTGTCTTAATGAACGTCTTCAGGAACACAGGTATAACACAGATAGAGCTGTCAGTGGGCATTTGGGAATTCATTGTCGGGATTGTGGGTGCCGGCCTCTTTTCAATCACATACGTGTGCTCGCGAAAAACAAAAATAGGACAGCGCGCGAAATCATAGAAGCCCAGGAAATCTTGAGACGTGACAAAAAGTGCATCAATTTAACTTCGCTTGCTCTTTCGAGCAAGGAATGTGAATTTTTTATCGTGAAACATGCGATATCGATGATGGGTTGCTGTTCCCTTCACTGCATTTTTGCATAGCTCGTCTGTTCTATTCCTTCCTTTTTCCTGTGAATAGCGCATATATATTGCTGTGGCAGGAAAATAAAAGTCAGTTGTCAGTTCAGCGTTCATTGTGTTTCATCTTTTTTCATCCTCGTTGCATGCGTCCTGAAACATTGAAATTATGCTGCACCAACTAGACCAACGCTCAATCCTAGGGAAACTTACGGGCCAGCCCGACCTCTACGGACTACGAACTGGCACATCTACACGTTGTCCTGCGAACTTTTTCCGGCTTTTAGTTTTCGCTCTTTGATGAGTATTAACGTGAAATATACTTTCGCTATACGCAAAGTAAAATGTAGTGATGAATGACGTCGAGAATTGCCCTCAAGCTAATTAGAACAAAAGGAAAGTAAAACGGTAAACGGCAGGCCAACATAGATGCAGTCAGGATAAAAGCAGAAATCTAGGATTTTCCCTTACAAGTCACACGACGCTTTCGAACAAGAAGAAAATATGGACGTGGAATCATGACTAATACCATAACCACACTGATCTGCGAAACAGCAATTTGTAGATAAATCACCAAGGCAAGCATGAAGTAACCTCTAAAAAAAAAGATAAATAAACAAACGACAACGCGTCGATATTACCAACTCAAGTGATCAAGTATATTAGGAGAATGTAGAAAGTAGAACACCGCTAGGTTAGTTGACCCGATCACTTACCGTTGCTGACCGCTCAAACTCATTTTCTCAAGTACTAGCAAAAATGTTGCTTCTACTTTTGTTGCACATGTCACCGTTCCGAGGCAAACTAGTAGTTGAAACAGTGCCACACTCGAAGAAAATAAAAAAAAGATTCAACCTGACTCCAGGCCCGTAGCCAGAAATTTTTTTCGGGAGGGGGGGGCACCTTCTTCATTTCGGGGGGCGGGGGGCACCTGCTTCATATGGTCATTTTTCGCTCTGCATATGCCATGGCGAAAAAAATTTCGTGGGGCTACGCCATTCATTTGACCTAGTTTCGAAGGTAGACTCAAACAAAGTGATCTAACTTTTCTGCAAGCGTCTCGATCGGCTGGCATGTCGAAGACGCCACCCTATGCGTCAAATACATCGCATGGCTGGCGTTTGGCGCCGTTGACGTACGCTGACTAGCGGTAGAGTGCACTTAGGGTAACCAACTCTTCCATGAGGGAAGACAGGACGGGGGAAGGGGGGGGGGGGGGCATACACTAACGTAGGGAGTCGGAGAAATCAGTTGTCTTTATTGCGGTATCTTCGAGACAAATCCATTGTTTCTTTATTGTTGCGGTCTCTTGAAGTGGTACTTCAGCTGGCTACGCGCAGTTCGGAACACTGCATCTTTCTGGAGAATGTAGTGTTCAGCTAAAATGCAGCCACCCCTAGCCACCGCAACATTGCTTCATGCGTGCGATTCGTGATAACTTCGTGTTCCGTAGAGTGGCGCGCGTATTGGGCGTGCGTTGAATCACGTCAAAATTTATAACTGGATGGTCCGAAACAAATCCGGGTCATATAGGTGTCCGGACAGCGACTGTGCGACATTCCACATGCTGTATGAAAATTCGGGACAAAAAATTGAAGGACACTTTGTACATTCCAAAGTGTGTTCGGCGAAAGCGTGTGGCCATTCCACTGATTATACCATGTCTTTTTTTCTTTTACACTCTCAGTGGGATAAGACACAAACCGAATGGGTGCGTGTTTTCTTCTTTACTTTTTTACCGCGAATCGCAGCGAGACGCGAGACTCATCTTCCTCCGTTCGCATGCGTTAATATTTTCTCGCGCTTTGCGCATCGCGCAAACGCCATCCGCGTTCCAACTATTAAATTGACGGACCCTTTGTAAATTGGAAAGTGTATTCCGTGAACGCCTGTGTCCATGGAGACGGCGTCGGTCAGAATGATTGCAAACTCTGGGCACAGCGACGCTAGGCAAGCAAAGCGCGAGCGCTATACACAGCAAACGGGTTTGAGCCTTTTTGGGAGTTTTGGGCCCGGCTCTTAACTTGCATCCTAAAGGTACTACGCAAAACCCCCCTACCAAAGGAGGTTTTAGGGGGGTACGCAGGGCAAGATGGCGGTGCCTGTTGAAGCGACAGCCGTCCACTTCGAATCTTTCTAGCCGTCGGCCTGCATTATTAAACTCATTCACTCCCAAATAATCCTGGTATTGATTTAGATTTGAGTAATGAGGCTTCGCTAAGCGTATACTGCCGATCAAACAGCTCCGTTTTCGAGATACACAGCTGATTTGCGATGCAGAAGGCTTAACAAGGTTTGTTTACAAAGTAAACGGAGTCAAAAGAGGGAATTAAGGAGGTAACTTTGGTGTTTTTATGTAACTCATTTCGGGGGCTTAGTTCATTGGAAGTTTTTCTGCTTCTTTTGAGAGCTTTTAAAACGCCCCTTTATACGCGGCCCGAGAGAGGGCGAGAAAAAAAAGGTATTTCAGGCACTATACTAGCGTTTTAGAGACATTTCTTGCAACTATTCATAGCTAGGACATACTAGAAAATGGACATTGATGTATTCATGCACATACATGACATATGCATACAAGCACGCGCGACACAGGAATCGAACTCGCGACCACACGCACTGAAAGCAAACATCATATCCATTACACCACAGCGCCACCACTAGCTTGCGCAGTTTTTCACGGGGGGTATATATCTACGAAGCGGCTACTAACCCGTCGGCGACACCTCAAACTTTTGTTCTCGTAGCATCGGCATGTGTTAGCGCTTTCGCAAGGCCAGTACATAAACTCAGGCGCGTCACGAAGGCCAAGGTAAACACCTTCAGCGTCGAACTATTCGGTTCGTCGTGTCGTGCCGCTAGAAAAATTGTAAACGTGTGCCCTCTTGAGTACTTCGACACTGTTTCACTCGCCCGAAATTCGTGGATACCAGCGTGACAAAAGGTATCCTCAGATGGCCGAACATATGTGCATTCCATGGGCGTATGATGTGGAGCTATTTTCGTTGTTTCTGCCGCGAGCTGCACGCGTCCCATGGCAGCGGCGTGTTCTGAGCTGTATGACCGCCTGTGTTTCCATTGACGGGGTGTGGGCCTCCCGCCGCACGGAAGCCCTCAGAGACGAGGACGAAACACTGAGCAACACATCTTTATCATTTCAAAACACTGTCAGCGGCCCCTAAGCGCGAGCCGCGAGCGTGCCTGTGTCCATCGTTCTCGTCATCCACCGGCGCGCTCACCGCTACGACTCCCATAGCATATAAAAGTTACTCACGCAGATGCCCACAAGCGTGCGCAGGGTGCCTCTTCAGGTGGAAGGGGGGGGAGGGGACGAAGGCTCGTCGCTGCGCCCACCCTCCCTATTAAGTCAATGCACGGGGCAGACTCCCCCCCCCCCCTTCCCCGTGTGCACGCCTATGCAGATGCCTGAGTTACAAGGACATTGTAACGTGCCTACACTAAGTGCATTTATTGCGCGCGTACTCTCACGAGCAAAACGGAGGTGCAGCAGCGCCTTCAGATTAGCTGAACGATAATCTACATCCACAATGAGCACTTATTCGCAACACGCACTTTCGCGTGGCGCACAGTGATTCTCTAACTCAAATTCAGTATTTAGTCGCTTTCACACTCGGAGACTACCTACAATCTTACTACTGTAATGAAGAAGAGAGAACAAAGAGACAACGCCCTCGCCTACAATCTTACTACCCAAAATCTTACTACAACGACTACCTACAATCTTACTAATTAACGTTCACTGTTAAACATCACACAAATGCATTAAAGCAAACGCGTAAGCATGCCCCAATGTCAAGTACAACCACGACAAATTAGCGTTGACAGGTCTCCCGTTAAATAAAAACGTTAATGCACATGCACTTCGCCCTTGTGAAAGTCCATGTGTATGTGGCACTCCTCTTGCACAGATGATGTAGCAAGAATAAAAAAATGTAGTATTGCCGTCTTCTTCAACGAAACAGCTGTGATAAGAATGATAAGAAAAACAGTGTTCGCAATATTTTATTGGAATCAAAACAGTAGCAGTTCTCATGTCAGTGTAAGCATATGTATATTTCCATCTTCTTGCACAGAACCTACGCCCAATACAAAACACTAAGAACGTATACAGTACACCCCAAGCACTATATATAATTCGCAACAGTAAAGCAACATGAAAGTAGTGTGGCAAATCTCATCATAATGCACAGTGACATGTGCACTTCACAGTGCTAGTATGTAAATACAATCCAGAGACATGGGATCTACAAGGAACTTGGTGTCAGCCTGCACATGAAGGCAACTAAGTTAGTACAGTAAGGCTAGCATTACTTTTAAGAAATATGCAACCATGCAGGGAGGCATGTTGTAGATTTTAATTGAATTAGTTTGCCCTATGGCATCAAAACATGTCATACATCATCATACAGTTCGGTTTTCTGCAGAAAAGTCCAAAATAGACCTGTGGTGTTGATTGTAGATCCACTTACCACAATTTGTAAAGGCGTTCAGCCATGCCAGCAAAATGACAACATTGCATTCATATATGGCTGCACATACTTACTCACAAATATCTGAAAATGAACGTAGTGTTCTAGAAATATACTTGGGAATTGGTCGCCATTATCACAAAACTGCAATATACCAATACTTCTATTATACATAATTACTACAGCTATGTTTACAATATTCCCATGCCAGCCACTGTCATCTGCAACCTAAAAAAGTTCATCTTTAATTCCTCACTTCATGGCATGTGCATAATTACCACATTGAAAGTTAATACCACTACCATGGCTGCAAAGTCAACTTGAAATTAGGAAATCACATGCCTAAAATTAAAAATTTCCTACAAGTAGTGGCTGGTGGCTTGGCATATTGGATGTGGTTGAATATAATTTGACCACGAATCTGTAGAGCCTGTAAAGCAGTCAGGAATTGAGTTCATGGTTAAAGTGTGAAAACAAAACAGCAACACACATAGAAATAGAAATGAAGGGAACAGGACAATGCAGTACTAGCAACTGAAATTTAACACGTGTATGGCGTTTTTAGTCACGTTCATACTCATTATGTGAGTGCATGGTTCTTCATTTTTGTAATTTTTTTCGCACTAAGTGTGTATATCTTTCTGTGGTTTGCATTACACTTCAGGTCCTCATCAGTGTAGAGTGAGGCACAGGGGAGTGTTCCCAAAATACAGTGTCTTGTACACAAACAAGTGGGTGAGCAAGTTGCCAGAAATGTCTTCCTGAAAATAATAGAAGTCCATTAAGCTTTCCATATCCAGAAATATGAATGTCTTGGCAAAGACTCACACTTGACTATACTATTGCAGACCTTTAAACAGAACACAAAACAAATGCAATAGTGAGATGCTGCTAAGTAGTTTCTTGTGAACTTTTCACTTAAAGTACAGAGGCCAAAAAGTACACAACTGCAATGAAATGCGAAACAGCACCAGAAGTGTACTTTTGTCCTGTGTACCATCATTCAAGTAGTTTTAGCTGTCAGTGAAGTTAGCAGTGTAGTGTAAAGGGGTGCAAATTTTAGTATGATTAACCTTGGAGTTAAACGCATTTCAATGGAGGCGTAACTGCTTGAGGCCCACGTACTTAGCTTTAGGTGCATGTTAAAGAGCCCCAGGTGGTCTAACTTTCCGAAGTCCTCCACTAAGGCATCTCTCATAATCGTATGGTGGTTTTGGGACGTTACGCACCAACAGTTATCACTTACAACACATGGAACACTAGCTTCTTCATCAACCACAGCTGTTCTGTTTACGACTGACGATTAGGCGACTTGGTATTGATTCATGGCAAAATTAAACAGTGCACTTGTAATGACGACAATAGAAGACGTGGACAAAGTACCAGCCTGTTTACCTTGTCAGAAATTGTGTCAACAGTCAGAATACTGTGTGTTGATCATAAACACTTTGGCAACAAAAAGTAAAACAAAATAACCATAGGGAGGGAACAAGGTGATTCAACGAGGTTCAACAGATTCAACTGACTTATATCAATGTGATTAAATTAGCCTTGCACAAGTGACACATCTCCTAAATTCCATAAATATGCACATGTAACCTTGGCAAGTTCTAGTGCTGATATGTGTTCTAGTGCTGTCTTTTTTTTTTTTTTTGCTTCAGTGTATACTCCCTGGAAGCACTGCTTCATTCATGCTTTATCGCAAGCAAGGAAATTATGTCGTACAAACATTCAGTTTTAAGGCGCACTCGCTTGAATTGCCTGACCACGCCAAGCGGTCAGCCAATTCGAAACACGTATCACACATCGTTGTTATGTGAGCTTAATGGCCTTTCTTTTTTCGCTTTTCATTGCACTTTTGACGCGACGCAATATGCAGAACAGCACCTACTGCTGCCCAAGCGACAAGGTCGCGCAAACAACGCGGCGCGCCCATCAGCTGCTGCTCGCTTGAGTCACCGGGCCATTGCCACACCATTGCACACGCAGTGCATGTTGCACTGTCGTCAAACCACACATTTCACGTCCCGCGACGAGAACACAGTAAGGCTGCCGGCATGAAATGTGCACACATGTTCGACGCATAGCAGGGTAGTTGAAAGGCGTCCTTCACAAAACCGACGTTATCCCATGACGGCTTGGCTTCGCTATCACTCACGCACGCCGCTGGGGCCAGCCTGCGGTACCATCCGCTGTCATTTCGGAACTTCTCGCGTTTCTCGCGGCTCTCTTCCCGCGTTTCTTTCTTTTTGCTTTCTTTTTTCCCCTCCGCGCGCGCATGCGTGCGATGGTTCCTCTCTTATCGCCGCCGTTCGAAGGTCAAGGGCATTTTTTTTCGCTTCCTCCCTTTCAGAGCAGCCGCTTGAGGAGAGTCGCGTTTTTTCTTTCGTTTCTCTTGTTTTTCTTTTTTTTGCGCCGGGATTTTTTGAACACCAGATCTTATTCCGTGCGTTGAGGCACGCCGCCTCTGCCCAATTCGTGTGCGTGGTGTGCCGATAGGCCACATCGAGGGTGTACACGCTCCTACTTTTAGGTTAACTTCGATTTGATGGTAAAACAGCATAAGCGAAGTTATTCTGTGGTCGAAATGCCTCGTGAACCCGAGCCCAGTGGTAGTGTGCATTCCGTACAACAATGTGCATCATTCGACGAGACGAAGAAATCGTTGATTAGCACGTTCATGAATTTATTTAGCACTTTGAGAAACACTTCTTTCGTCCGCGCCGTTGCATGCATGCCCGCCAGCACTGAAGGCACTACAGCTTCGGATAAAATAAAGGGAAGATATGCCCGAGAAAGTGAAATAGGAGTTTTCTGTTCTTGAACCCCATTTGACAAAATGGCTTCAAATCGTGAATTTACCTCCTTTCTTCCACCTTTTATCCCCATAAATTCTCAAGGAAGTAAAATTGAGGACGCAGAACTTTATTACACCGATCTTAATACTCCCTAAGGGAGTACGGTCTCAAATGAAGGTAGTATTAAGCCCTTAAAACGCCCATTTCGGCTAGTTTGCGTTTACAGTGTAGAGTCCGACGCGACCGGCGTCCGTCTGCGCATCCCGGCGGCCACCTGGCTCCGTGCCAGAGCTCGGATGGACAGACGGATGGACGGACGGACGGACATGGACGGATGCACGGACGGACGGACGGACGGACGGACGGACTGACTGACGGACAGACGGACGGACGGACGGACAGACGGACGGACGGACGGACGGACGGACGGACGGACGGACGGACGGACAGACGGATGGATGGATGGACGGACGAACAGACAGACAGACGGACGGACAGACGGACGCCGGACGGAAGTCGGACGGACACCGGACCGACGTGAGCATGAGAAATTAATGGCTTTCGCTTTAAAGATTACACCATCTCACGCTAAAGGGAACCATGTGTATATGCGAAGCAGCGGGTGTTAACGTGTACACTGGCGGCGGCGTTGACGCTTGCGCTCATCGCAGCGTTGCACAGGAGAGAAACCTGGGGGGCGCAAAGCACGCAGTGATCGACCGGTGTTTCCTACTGGAACATCCCAATCGCTGCTAATGGGCAATGAGAGACAGAAGACTCCGACTGGACACAGAGACCCGCACTCCGCTTTTAGTTAACGCGCACGCTGCGAATTTTTTATCGTTCGATAACGCACAGGAGAAATCTCCCACCGGCACCACCTTGCAGGTCAAGATCCATTGCCATATATACGGGGTGGCCAGTGAACGGTTGTGCAGCGCGAGCAGTCGGTTTTTTCAACCAAGAAACTCACTAGCAGACGCTGCCTGCGTCGGCATCGGGAGGCGAGAGAGAGGAGAGAGAGGAGGGGACGCGCATGCGCAGTGGGAGGTGTGAACGCCGCGGGCAGGGATGCCTAGAGGAGAGAGGGGGAGCGTGGGAGGGGGGGGACGCGCATGCGCAGTGGGAGTGGGCGCCACGGGCAGGGATGCCTAGAGGAGAGAGGGGGGGAACGTAGGAGGGGATAGAGGGAGGGGGACGCGCATGCGTAGTGAGGGTGCGGCCTCCGCGGGGATTTTACGCGGGGAGGGAGGCCTAGAGGAGAGAGAGGTGGAGAGGAGGTTTTTATTTTTTTTTTTTAATGGGTTGGCGCATGCGCAGTGGGGGTGTGGACGGACGGACACCGGACGGACGGACACACCCCCGGACGTGAGCGTGAGACATTAAATGCTTTCGCCTTAATACCGTGAAATTTGGGACGGTTGGCAACCCTAACCTTCGTATTCAGAAACGCTCCTTGACTTGAACTTGACTTGCCACCGCCTTCAATGCAGCACAAACGCTCTCCGAACGCGGTGTCTTCAGCAGTGCCAAGGCAGCACAAACGCGTTTCAAGCGCACTGCCTTGAGGCGGTGGCAAGTCAAGTTCAAGTCAAGGAGCGTTCCTGAATACAGGCGTAAGTGTACCAGGACTGTTGAGTGACGTGGACACGCCTCGTCGCCTGATCCCTTCCGCGTCGACATATATGCTTGCTGTTGAGAGATACTGCTAATTATTTTTTTTAACCGAAGCGACTGCTGGAAAGTACAATTATCGCAAAAATGAAAACGGGTTGATTGGAACAGAGAAGATTCACGATCTCGGTGTAATTGGGCCGAACTAATTACTCGGCTTGTTAGTACATTACTGTCAATTAACTAGACGCCGGACGACCGCCAGAAGAATGAGACAGATGAAGCAGAAAGTGCGTGCCTTATTGATTTGTTGTGTCTTGGGGTGCTATGCAGGATCTTCCGAGTTTGGCGAAACTCGGGATTTTTCCGAGCGCTGGCGAAACCCCCCTTTTGAACGAGCCAAATGTACGAAAAGCTCAAATCCACCCCTCAGCGCGCGATGCGTTCCATTGGTTATGATGGAACGTGGCGTCACGTCAAAGACGTTCGAAAAAGTTGGGCGGTGTTTTCAAACCAGAGGCATCTTCTTTCATTTGTTTGCCGTTCCACTGAGTGCAGAAGTGCACCCATGCAATAAATGTGTCAGGAACGTTTACTAACGATATTTTTTAAAGGCACGGGCTGTTTAAATTCATTTTCAAGCTTTTAATGTCTGCACTAAGTATCCTTTAGAATAATCAGCACCGTGACCTCTGTGATTAGTTCCGGCCGAGCTCCTTGCAACATCGCGACCGTAGCTAAACCCGAGGCCACGTGTATAATCATTAGAGACCGGATTATAGGCAAATGCTTATTTTGTTCCTTGCGTTCCTATCGTGCCACATTGATATATGAGCACGAATTAGGGGTTGAGATGGGCTTTTATAGTGTTTTTATAGTGCCTATAAATGCCTATTTTTGGCGATCGTGCCTAAACGCCTATAGGTGCCTATAAATGCCTATTTTCCGAATGGGTGCCTATATGAACACTATTTAACCCCGAATTTCACTTCCGAGTGCAGTTTGAGACCGTTATTCATGTTACCAGGCAACATTGACCTTTAGGAATATTAGGAGGTTCAAACTACCCTTCTAATTCAACCAATTTCCGGAAAACAACCGCTAGCAGCCGTAAAATCGGACGCGCCGGCCATCTTACGCCACCGCGCTAAATGTCGCGAGCGACTAAAGGAGGAGGGGTTCAGGAGAGGAAAAGACGCTGTTTCTGCAACCCTAAATGGGAGCAAGTCAACGTCTACTATGGAATGGGGAGAGGGAAATAAACATGGGAAGAGGAGATGAGAAGAAGGGAGAGTGGCGTTCATGGTCGAGGACGCGGCGGTTGGCTTCTAGAGCCGTTTGTCCATTCCAGTGTCCTCAAGGAAGAGAACCTCGTTGAAGACATGGGTGTGGCAGTGGGCAAGAATTAGGAGGTCCCTCTGTGCAGCCGCGGGAAGGTGACGGACGAATGCGAAACCATGGAGTGCTGTCAGGGGAAAGGAGAGTGTAGATCAAAAGTACGAAAAATGTGATGTGCACGTGGGTTGGGTTTTGTTTGTTGATGCGTGCCCAATGAAGAGCGTTGAACCACTAAAATTTTCAAGTTGGTTCATTACGAGCCGCGAATCCATTATGCGAGGAGGCGTCATCCGCACGCAAGGTCACGTGCGCATGACGTGCCTGAGCCAGGCCGTGCACGCGAGCGGTCTTTTGTCCTTTCGGCGTTCTCTGTAGTGTACTGCCTATTTATTTGGGATGGATCTTTCAGTGCGCGCGTTTAGGCTGGCACGGATCACGTATCCTTACCGCGACACACCGCGTCGCACAGCTGGAACTGTTAAGGACAATGCACCAAAATCGCGCCAAGCGTTGTTAGGGCTGGTGCCGACGCCACGCGGGAACGGCGAAAACACGAACGCATACGAAATGGAGGCAGATTAGTCTCACATCTCGCTGCGATTCGTAGTAAGAAATAAAAAAAAATAAAAATGCAAACACATTCCGCTTGTGTGTTATTATTTCTCTCAACTTTCATTCATCTATTTAAGCAACATATTGCAGAAATTACACATGTCGCTTCGAATAATTCTCCCAGTGTCACGTGCTACTGCGAGCGATGTCGGAGCACCAATGTCTACGTAGAAGAACGACGTTAGAGCTCAGATAACTACGCAGGAGCATTCCTCGTTGTACGTCAACCCCTCCATCTTGGGTCGCGCGCCTGTGGGATGGGCAAGCGGTGTTCATTTTGAAATTTCACATTTTTCCGCGGCGCGTAACGTTGCAAATCTTAGCCGACGTGATCGTGAGCGCCCAGTTCATGCAAAACACTTGTCAATTCAAAATGCTCAGACCTGGTCAGGGGCCCTTCGTCGACAGAGTAGCAATTGACCCTACGCGATTAGACCCGGCCAATACGAGGCATCCCTCCCTTCTGGTTTTTTAGTGGTCTTACTACCTGTTTCTCTGCATGCCGAAAATAAAGAGATCCACTACTGTGTCGATTCCACGGTGGACACTTCACTACCCATTATAGAGAATAAAAGGAGAGACTGTGTTCTACGAACCGTGCGGCAAAAGGGACAATTGCGCGGCTATGTTCAACTGTTGGCGCCTTTCTGTCACCGTGGACAATAACATTTCTTGCTTTTCTGTCGTAAATACAGGTCGCGTACGTCTTTGTTTGAAATATTTTGAATTTATGTAAACATTTATTGGGCCTATATTTACGATTTTGGAAGCCTAAAACTGTGTTTTGCCTGCCTATTTTTGGCGCCTAAAACGCGTTTTTTAAGTGCCTAAAAATCCGGCCTCTAATAATCATCATGGTCGGCCTGTACATTCTAGCGCGCTGCTCGGCCGGCGTGCGCCCTCTTCGTCGTCTTTATCGTCTGCTAGCTACCCGAGCACGTGCGGCCGGCTGATTAGCTAAATGGCTGGGCGGTATACCTATACTCCCCATCTCAGAAGTACCTTGCAGCACTGTGGAAGCTGCAGGGCTTGTTAGCCAATAGGAAAGGCGAAAGCCCCCTCGAGACGTGTTCATCCGCATCGCGTCGTCTGCTCGTCGTCTCTTTGGCGTCGGCTCGCCTACCTTGTCGATACTTATTACAAAACGCAAAAACCTCTGCGGGAACGCCACCTCGTTGTTTCTTTATGTTCAGAGACCCACTGGTGCCGGGCGTGTTCGCTGGCGTTTGTGAGGAACGCGGTTCTTTTCATAACAGCGTTCATACTGGCGTTTTCACCGAGTTTTTTTTCAGCGCGGTCGACGGCCTTTCACCAGCTATCGCGTACCATTCTTGAGTGGAACCGCATATGAATGGCACAGAAAACAAAATAGACATTCAGGGTGTTTCGCATCGTCAACGCATCACCGACGCTAATGTTGTGGCGACATCTGCTCAGTTAACATCAAACCACTTTTACGGCTTGACATCGCCTCAGTAGTCCTAGCAGCACCAAAACAAACGAGCGATATAAATAATAGCGAAAGAAGATACCTGATCATTTGCCCTGAGCGTTAGATTAGACTAAGCGATGACAGATTATGCCACTTATTTCTTGCTGTCCGGGCAGAGAGCCAGTAAAAGCCCGAATTCGGGTGGAAGCGGGTGGTCTTGAGTGTATGGGGGGCTGCCATGTTGCTTACGTCACCGAGGTTATGGTGGTTATTACGGCTACCAGCCGGTAATCTCTTCATTATTTCAGAAATTTCCAAGTGCATGCGTGAAGGGCCTAACGTGCCACGTAGCGCCGTAACGCGTCATGCGAGAAGCACAGCTAAAGCACTTGCACCTCGTGGATAATGAGAGTTAAGCCCGGGACTATATTATGTGCTGCGCAAGGACACTGCCTGTTTACTACTCTTAGCTTCGGCAGTGTTGCTAATTAAGCCAAGTCATGCTATAACCGAGGTAATTAAGCCACATCTTAATAAGACCATTATAATGAAGCCACGTGCTAAGACCATGCTAAGACCATGCTAATTAACGCGGCGTTAATTATGACCGCGCTATGTAATGGCAAGATAATTAGACCTTAGGAACTAATATGGCAATGAGGATCGTGCTAATTAGGATTATGCTAAATAGGTCCATTATAATCATGACCTTCCTAATTCCACCTGAGGTCACTATTGTCGTTTTAATTAAAACCTTACCAATCAAGACATACCTGTTCAATATCATGTTAATTAAGCCCTAGCTAATTAGTATCGATATTAAGACCGAACTGACACTGTTTTCACTTCGAAACAGGCCGAGCAGACTGAGTAGACAACCGCCTTAAAAAAACACAGCATATCCACGGAGTGAATGATGATGAGTGGGCGAAGCTGCGGAGGCTCATCGGTAAACCGTGAATCTTCCGTGAATTCTCTTCAGGAGACATCTCTACAGGAGACATCTCACACAGGCACTACCTCCAAGGTAGTGCCTGTGTGAGATGTCTCCTGTGCGTGATTAAACAATAAAAAATTCACAACTTACATGTAAAATTAAAGTGAGCTGCGAGTCGCCATGACTCTCATCGACCCTTTAGTATAAATGCGCCCGATCTCACGTCGTTGATGATGTACTGCGCAGAATTCGCGGAAGATTACTGGTTTACCGACGCACCTCCGAAGCTTCGCCCACTCATCATCATTCATTCCGTGGGTATGGTGTCGTCATCTCCAGTTCTCGTCTCGTTTCCGAGAGGGCGCTGTCCTATAGACATGCGTACAATATGGCGGCTGGGTGTAGGTACGCTAGATGGCGTTGGCGGTACAGCTGCTCTCCGATTGCGCGGACCGCCGTACGAGCAGTACGAGTACGCTTGCCGGATCGTGCTGCTTGGCGGACCATGGACGACGACCGGTCGTTGAAGTTTGAATAAAATTTCACACACACTATCGCTTTGATTACTGCTGGGCGAAACCATTGAAGATTTCACGGTGTAACCATGATTGCTTCAGTCACCATAACTCTCATCGACCATTTAGTATAAAAGCGCGCGATCTCACGTCGGTGATGATGTACCGGGCAGAATTCACGGAAGATTCACGGTTTACCGATGAACCTCCGCAGCTTCGCCCACTCATCATCATTCACTCCGTGGATATGCTGTGTTTTTTCCCTCTCCGGCAGCCAGCGGGCTCGCTCTCCTGCCGGAACGAGTTTGAGCTGGCAGCGAGCAGACGACGCACTTTCTGCGTTTTAGGGGCGAAGCTCCTTAAGCCGTGGGTCGTGCGTCCCCGTTGTATGTAGCCACCTCTCGTTTAGTACTTGTATATGATGAATATTTCCACCTGCAGTAGCGGGTCATATGCAAAGGAAAAGGCACACACCAAGAAAAGAAGGAAGTGCGCGCGTGATCCCGCTCTTGCGAGCAAGCCTAACCGACGCGCTTGTTAAGAGCCTTGTTGCTCAGCGTTGAAATAAACCTGCCTGGACCTCTGAAGCGACGTGATAACTGGTGGAGGTGCGGGGTAGCCCTCACGTATGTTTCAGACCCCTCCTGGAAGCCGCACCACAAGCCCAGTGCGAGTCAACACTCCCATTCATCGGGCCAGCCGCAGGATCAGGGGATTACCACCCGAAGCCGAAGCCAACGTCACGGTTCTTACCGGTATGACCAGCACGTCCGTTCAAACCACCCAAACAGGTACGGACAGTACGATGGTGAATCGCTACACGCTTGAGAGCCCACAGGCTCCGACGCCGTTTCATGGCACCGTACTCGAAGACGTCGAGGACTGGTTGGTGGACTTCGAGCGCGTGGCTGCCTTGAACGGATGGGACGACGCGGCCAAACTACGACGTGTGTACTTCTACTTGGAGGACGGAGCACGTACGTGGTACCAGAACCGTGAGGAACAACTGACGTCGTGGCGCGAATTCTGCCGTCGGCTTCTAGACACTTACACCAGTGCTGATCGCCACGAACGAGCGGAAAGAGCGATTCAGGCCCGCTTCCAGATGCCCAATGAAACTGTGACGACCTATGTCGAGGATATGACGCGTCTCTTCAGACGAGCGGATCCAGGAATGGCTGAGGAGAAGAAGTTGCGACACCTTATGCGCGGAGTCAAGGAGCAGCTTTTTGCTGGTCTTGTACGGAGCCCTCCGAAGACGGTCGCCGAATTCCTATCTGAGGCCGTCACAATGGAAAAGATGCTTCAGCATCGGTCCACCCTGTATGAGCGGCAAGTGAACACTGCGTCCGCTGCTCAGGTTCTCACTGCTATCGGGAGCAACACCGAGTGTCTGCGAGACCTTATCCGCTCTATAGTACGCGAGGAATTGCAAAAGGCTGCCGCACCACCGCTCCCTACAGTGAGCTCCATTGCAAGTATAATAAAAGACGAGCTGCACCAGGCCCTTCGTGACCCCGTCAGTCCTGATAACACCACGCCAGTACCGACTGAATACCGCCGTGCGACCTACGCGTAAGCCTTGAAACGTCCTGCTTCCTCTCCTCCGCTTTTCGTTCAGGCGCCTCCTATGGTTTCACTTCAGTCTGCGCAGCCGCTTCAGCACTACGAAGATGCACGCACGTCGCCACCTTTCGTTTACGCCGGTCCTGTTACACCTCGTTCAGAGCAGCCAGCACAGTACTTCAACGACAGGCGCACGTACCCCAGGACATCTGATGTGTGGCGCACTCCTGATCACCGGCCTCTCTGCTTCCACTGCGGTGAAGCGGATCATCTGTACCGCCAGTGCCCATACCGGCGCCTCGGGCTGCGGGGCTTTTCTGCCTATTCAGCGCCTCCCCGGTATGGCCAGCGACCCCAGGACATTGAGGACTACCTGGCTCAACAGCGCATGCCACCACCTGCCGGGCGGAAGTCGCGCTCACCGTCGCCGAGGCGATTTTCACCTCCGCCCCAGCAATATGCTGGCGCACGGTCCCCCAGTCCCCTCCGGGAAAACTAACTGAAGCGACCTTTGGAGGCGAGGTCGCTGGCTGTCGACGTGCTGAAGACCTCCGATCGACGCAAACAAGAAAGGGTGCAGATTCGACTGAACGGAATGGCCGGCTTTCTCTCGATATACCGGTGCTGATCGACGGTTATATGGTTAGTGCTTTAGTGGATACCGGGGCTGACTACTCGATATTAAGCGGGAAAATGGCCACACTTCTGAAGAAGGTAATCATGCCCTGGCATGGCTCCCAGATTCGAACGGCTGGTGGCCACGTCGTCTCTCCGCTTGGAACCTGTACGAGTAGAGTACGGATTTGCGGTTCTACCTTCGTAGCAAGTTGCCTCGTGCTACGTGAATGTTCCCGCGACGTCATTCTTGGTGTCGACTTTCTACAGGAGTATGGAGCTGTTATTGATCTTCAAGAGCGTCGCATCACCTTCTCAGCCGACCGAGCTCTCGACGGGCAGGACGATCCACGGCATGCCGACGTTCTTCGTGTTTCCGCGGACAGTGTAACGCTCCCTCCGCGAGCCAGCGTTATGGTAGACGTCACATGCTATGGATTGCGAAATGGTGAAGCGATTGCAGAAAGTAACCTGGAACATTTGCTGACCCAAGGTGTTTGCGTGGCTCGGAGTATCATACAGCTTCACGATGGCCGATCTCAGCTCCTGGTTACAAATTTCAGTAACGAACATCGACACCTTTTCCGCGGCACTACGTTAGCGTTTGCAGACGAACTAGGAAACGTGCGAAACTGCTTTACATCTCAAGCAATGGAGACCGCAGATACGTCACTGGACAATATCGACATAAATTGTGATCTGCCATCTGATAACCAAACAGCACTGCGGAAACTCTTGCTTGAATTGAAGTCGTGCTTCGCCAGTTCCTCGAAGGTGCGCCAGACTTCCATCACCAGGCACAGGATCATCACTTACGACGACGCCCGCCCGATACACCAGCAGCCTTACCGCGTGTCAACAAAAGAACGCGAGGCGATTCGCACGCAAGTACGCGAAATGCTTGACGATGGCATCATCGAACCTTCCAACAGTGCGTGGTCGTCTCCGGTCGTCCTAGTAAAAAGAAAGACGGGACGCTACGCTTTTGCGTCGATTACCGGAAGCTGAACAACGTGACTAAAAAGGACGTGTACCCGCTGCCACGCATCGACGACTCGTTGGATAGGCTACGCCGCGCCCAGTATTTTTCCTCTCTGGATTTAAAAAGCGGGTACTGGCAGATCGAGGTAGACGAGCGAGACCGTGAGAAAACGGCCTTTGTGACCCCCGACGGCCTCTATGAATTTCGAGTCCTTCCTTTTGGCTTGTGTTCAGCACCGGCAACTTTCCAGCGAATGATGGATACTGTGCTCACTGGGCTGAAATGGCAGACTTGCCTCGTATATCTCGATGACGTAGTCGTCTTTTCTGAAACGTTCGAACAACATCTCCACCGCCTACAGAGTGTACTAGAGGCTATTCGCTCGGCAGATCTTACACTCAAACCAGAAAAGTGCCATTTTGGTTATCAAGAGCTCAAGTTCCTCGGACATGTAGTGAGCGCCAGAGGAGTCCGACCCGATCCTGACAAGCTTACCGCTGTGGCCGCATTTCCAGCTCCTACTGACAAGAAGACTGTCCGGCGCTTTCTGGGCTTGTGCGCCTATTATCGACGATTTATTAAAGGATTTTCAAAGATAGCGGAACCCTTGACCCGCCTTACACGAGACGACACGCCTTTTGTCTGGGATGATGAGCAACAGGCTGCTTTTGCCCAACTACGACAGCGCATGCAGTCAGCACCCGTGCTTGCACATTTTGACGATGATGCTGACACAGAGGTGCATACTGACGCCAGTAACATTGGCCTCGGCGCAGTGCTCGTCCAGCACCAACACGGAGAGGAACGAGTGATAGCCTATGCCAGTCGCTCACTGTCCCGTGCAGAGGCGAATTACACGACCACAGAGAAAGAATGCCTCGCAGTCGTATGGGCGATCACCAAGTTTCGCCCTTACCTCTATGGCCGTCCATTCAAAGTGGTCACGGACCACCATGCCCTCTGTTGGTTGGCAAACATACGTGATCCCTCAGGACGACTGGCCCGGTGGAGTTTGCGCCTACAGGAATTTGATGTGACCATCGTCTATAAGTCTGGGCGGAAGCACGAAGACGCTGATACACTGTCGCGTGCACCCATTCATCCCGGCAGTCAGGACGCAGAGGACGATGACAGTTTCTTGGGCGCTCTGAGCTCATCGGACTTGAGCAGACGGCAGCGAGACGATGAAGAAATTCGACCGGTCATCGATTATTTAGAGGGACGTAGCGCCGTTATACCACGCCACCTATCCCGCGTGTTGACATCGTTCTGCCTCCGAGACAATGTTCTATAGAAGAAAAACACCCGTTCTACGAGCCGCGCTTACCTCCTCGTGGTTCCGAGGGACATGCGGGACGACGTCCTCTTCGCTTGTCATGACGAGCCCACATCTGGCCACCTAGGCTACTCACGAACACTCGCCAGAGTAGGCGAAACATACTACTGGCCCGGACTTTCGGCAAGCGTGAAGCAGTACGTCAAAAGCTGCCGTGAATGCCAGCGCCGGAAGACACCATCTCATAAGCCGGCTGGGTTGCTTCGACCAATTGAGCCTCCTCATCAGCCGTTTGACCAAGTAGGCATGGACATTCTCGGCCCCTTTCCTCTGTCGACCGACGGCAACAAATGGGTGATTGTCGCAACTGACTATCTCACACGCTATGCCGAGACAGAGGCGATCCCACGGGCCACGGCTTACGAGGTAGCGCAGTTCTTCATGTGCCACATCGTTCTGCGCCACGGTGCTCCCTCCACAGTCATAACAGACAGAGGGACAGCGTTCACTGCGCAGCTTATGGACGAAGTTTTTCGACTAAGCAATACCAGACATCGAAAGACGACTGCTTACCACCCGCAGAGCAACGGACTTACCGAGCGACTAAATAAGACAGTCACAGACATGATCTCCATGTACATCGACGCCCAACATAAGACATGGGATCGGATTTTACCTTACGTGACGTTCGCTTATAACACCGCCGTTCAAGAGACAACGCGATTCACACCATTTCGCCTTCTATACGGCCGCGAAGTTCAGACGATGCTGGACGCTATGCTTCCTTGTGAAGACGTCGATCAGTTATCAACTGACGCCGAAGAATTTGCAGAGCGTGCCGAGGAAGCTCGCCAGCTCGCGCGACTAAACATTGGTCTGCAGCAACAGGATGATGCACGACGCTACAACATCCGCCACAGAGACGTATCTTACAGTCCAGGAGACCAAGTTTGGGTTTGGACCCCTGTTCGTCGCCGTGGACTCTCCGAAAAGTTGCTAAGCAGATACTTCGGTCCGTATAAAGTGTTACGCCGCGTGAGTGACGTAAACTACGAAGTGATTCCGGACACTGCATCTTCAGCACGGACACAACGAAAACAACCGAGCGCCGACATCGTTCATGTCGTGCGCATGAAGCCTTATTTTGCGCGTTTATAATTTCTCCGTCTGTTCATTCATTTTTCTTACTTCCTTTTACTTGTGCTTCTGACATTGGCTCAACCTTCACTGACTGTGCGAGCAACATTTCATCATTTTTCAACTACCTTGCAGCATCGAGACGATGCTCTCTTTTTTTTTTTTTTTTTTGAAGGAGGGAATAATGCCACCTGCAGTAGCGGGTCATATGCAAAGGAAAAGGCACACACCAAGAAAAGAAGGAAGTGCGCGCGCGATCCCGCTCTTGCGAGCAAGCCTAACCGACGCGCTTGTTAAGAGCCTTGTTGCTCAGCGTTGAAATAAACCTGCCTGGACCTCTGAAGCGACGTGATAATATATATAGGGGCGAAGCTCCTTATGGCAATTACCTCGGCAGTCCTCGGTTGTCCATGCACTCTGAGTAGCCAGTAGGTACTGGATTTCGACCTCCAAGGTAGTGCCTGTGTGAGATGTCTCCTGTGCGTGATTAAACAATAAAAAAATTCACAACGCACATGTAAAATTAAAGTGAGCTGCGAGTCGCCATGACTCTCATCGACCCTTTAGTATAAATGCGCCCGATCTCACGTCGTTGATGATGTACTGCGCAGAATTCGTGGAAGATTACCGGTTTACCGACGCACCTCCGAAGCTTCGCCCACTCATCATCATTCACTCCGTGGGTATGGTGTCGTCATCTCCGGTTCTCGTCTCGTTTCCGAGAGGGCGCTGTCCTATAGACATGCGTACAATATGGCGGTTGGGTGAAGGTACGCTAGATGGCGTTGGCGGTGCAGCTGCTCTCCGATTGCGCGGACCGCCGTACGAGCAGTACGAGTGCGCTTGCCGGATCGTGCTGCTTGGCGGACCATGGACGACGACCGGTCGTTCAAGTTTGAATAAAATTTCACACACACTATTGCTTTGATTACTGCTGGGCGAAACCACTGAAGATTTCACGGTGTAACCATGATTGCTTCAGTCACCATAACTCTCATCGACCCTTTAGGTATAAACGCGCCCGATCTCACGTTGGTGATGATGTACCGGGCAGAATTCACGGAAGATTCACGGTTTACCGATGAGCCTCCGCAGCTTCGCCCACTCATAATCATTCACTCCGTGGATATGCTGTGTTTTTTTTCTTTCGTCGCGTCGTCTGCTCGTGAGCGTCGTCTTTTCGGAGCAGGCAGAAGTTCGGCGCTCGGTTTGACGGCGTTTTTTCGGCGCGATGCTTTCACGTTTGTTGGACGTGCATTTCAGTTGTAGCCTTATCATGTTTAGCATGGTGTCTCCTCACGCCACGAAAGATTATTTTAAACGAGATGCAGATCGAAGTGCGCCCTGTCTGTAAGAACGGATGCTTTGCGCTGTACGATGGTAATCCCGTGTATGTGATTGAAGGTAAGACATTTTATTTTCGTGTGAGTAATTTTCGCGTTTTCTACGTTTAATCCTTACTCTCTCGCTGCGCCGAAGCTTCTCTTGGTTGTGGCTCTCCTCTGAATTTGATGGTCGGGGTATGCGAATGTGACAGCCGTCGAAGTCCTTGATGAGGTCTCGAACGCCGGCTTGGCGTTGAAACAACGCATGAAATGCACGCATGCTTCGTGCGGTGTCGTTGCTGTGCAGCCTTCTAGATCTCTCTCGCACTGATAACAGTTAGAAACTCGAGAACGCCGAACGGCGACGTGCTCACTCGACTCCACTAACGTCTAATTTGTCCGCAGTCGCATGCATTGTAGTTCGTGTGCCGAAATACCTCAGTCTGATCAGCACGGCCTTCTCAGCTGACACCTTCGTTCGTCCAGCGCGAGCCCTGCGGATAAAATGCAGACTTCTAAAATTATTCCACGAGAGCTCCAGAGCGCTTCTCGACCGTTCAAACATTTTTCTGAACTCCAAGTCCACATAATCTAGCACAACCCGCGCGACGTATAACGGAACATGGTGCCGGTACTGCCTCATTACCTGAGCCAACAACAGCCTGATGGTGTGATGCTCCACGTCATCAATTTCCTCTTCAATCGCGTCGTAAGCGTGTAGCATCGCGACAATCTCGTCTGCCGAGCCTCCATGCCTACAGGCAGACGATGTCGCAGACGACAAACGCGGCTGCGCTGGCGTGACGATGATGATGATGGTGCGGCGGCAAGCCTCGGGCTGCCCGACGTCTGCCCGTGAATTTTACTTCTCCTCACAGTGACGAATGGTCGACGTCATTTCCTGTCAGAGACCAGTCCTCGGGCTGCCGTCTGGCTGCCCGAAGAGCGAAAATCGAAGAGGCTCACTGTGCTCGTGCCATGACCGCCATAGTGCGAGCTGGGAGCGAACTCTTGTGCCCGAGAAGCTCGGGCCATCCTGCATAGCACCCTTGATCCTTTCTTCTAGTGGTGACTCGGCGTGTATAATTTATTCAGAGTAACTGAGTCACTTTAGCGCATGTATGTATATATATATATATATATATATATACATACACATAAACACACATATATATATATATATATATATATATATATATATATATATATATATATATATATATATATATATATATATATATATATATATATATATATATACACTGTCACGTGGTCGTGACTTGTCGATGAAGGCAGTAGTCGCTATGCCCAAGATTAAACTGTTATTAGGCCGAACTTGTGGCCGGTAAACGGAAAGTCAGATTACAGTAATACCCACTGGCACTGATAGCGGCGAACAGAGCGTCGTCCGTCAATCGACTGATCATCGTTGGAGCACGCCGGCTTTTATACATCACACGTCGAACATTCTAGCCTTATCACTGGTCGTCGCGTAAGCTCTGGAATAATCTCGAGTGTGAGCGTCTTGCGTGCAATCTTAACAAAATGATCTACCACAACCGAGAAGCTTCTGGAAGACTAAGGCGCGCTCTGCGCCGAGTACTGCTGATAGTTTTTTTAAGAAAAGAAAAAGCGCGTGGAAATCCCCCCCCCTGAAAAGGCATCGTCCCGATGCTTAGAACAGAACACATGGGGAAAAATACATGCAACAATAAATAACGACAATAAATCAAAAAAGTTCAATAAACAATACGCACAAGCAAGAAAGTCCCATGAAAAAATAAAGTACAGTCCTCAGGTTCACTACCGCGCGTAAAACGGCTTGAGGCGCACGACATGGACGACTTCAGGTCGCGCACGGCGCCGTTGAGAGTTCGAAATGCCGTCGGGGACAACCTTGTAGTCGAGTGTGCCGAGACGTCGAAGCACCCTATACGGTCCGAAGTATCGTCTCAGAAGTTTTAGATGTGAAGCATCTTATGGTGAAGCTCAATGCGGTGGTGGTGGTGGTGGTGGTGTGCGGCGTGACCACCCTTACTGCGCATGCGCAAACCCTTTAAAAATAAAAATAAAAAAAAACTCCTCTCCCCCTCTCTCTCCTCTAGACATCTCTTCGCGCGGCGACCACACCCCTCACTGCGCATGCGCCTCCCTTGCTCTCCCTCTACGCTCCCCCTCTCTCCCCTAGGCATCCCCTACCCGCGGCGTCCACACTCCCCACTGCGCATGCGCGTCCCCCCTAGACCTGTGCGCTGGACCCCAAATCGCCGGCGGCGGCGCGCGGGTTTCCACCTCCGGCGGCGGCTGATCGGATGAACCCCCGCGCGTCAACGCCGCGGGGTTCATCCGATCGG
>JALIZH010001319.1:0-13470 GCA_030522465.1 Rhipicephalus appendiculatus
TCTGCGTGAACACAACGAACTAAAAATGAAAAATCTGCTGCTGCGCGGCAGCAAAAAAATGATATACCAGTGGCGATCTTCGATTTCCGGACTTGGAAGTTCGCTGGCAGTTAGAGCTAGCCAGAGGTCAGCCAGCTAGTTCACGTCGTGACAGGAAACAACGTCGTGGTCATCTACGTTGGAACCCCGACGATGCCCCAAGATTTCAAAATGCAGCCAGCAGGCGCACGGCGCCTCAGTAACGGTGGAAGGTGAGCTGCCGCGCCGCTAACGTCTTTACGAGCTCACCTTCGCGCAGTGCATGTAACAGTCACTGTACAACACGACGCGAAATCTCGCGAATGTGATCGTCTCCCCAAAAGAGCTTGAAGATATCTACTACCTGCTCGCGGCTATCACATACTACGTCGCAAACACGCGATGATCAGTATGCACTTTGTCTTAACTTGAGACATGCGGCGATATCGGCACCACGAGTGCGCGTTATATCTGAAATAAACTTCTGTGTCACGCGCCTTCGACTCGTTTCAGTTGATGGTGCTTGGGCCTCTCCTCCAGTCCTAAATGGGATCTTCCAAAATTCTGATTTACCACCTCCAGCTTTTATTTGAGCTAGTATAGGTAGAAATCATATATGGTGCACGGTATAACAGGCGAAAAATGACAAAGCCGACGATGACGTAAACAACGAAAGGATGCATACATTTCTGAATTCGTCTCAGTTTCTTCACGTCGGCGCGTTGTATAGCATAGCAGTCCCGTACTACATATGCTGGCCCATAGATCGAAGTACGATCGCACGCCGTTCGCGGCCAACGAGCGTCACACAAAACACGGTAGCGATCACTATTATTCAATCAATCATGCTATCAACAACGAATACCTGGTTCGAATAGATAAGTTCCGAAGGGGGGTCACGCAAGTAGGGTAAGGCGGGGCAAAATGAGACACGGGGCAAAACGCGACATTTTGGCTTTGCCGACCTCTATAGCTAATACAGAAAGCACTTTTCTTTGTTTGTATATTTTAGTAAGAGGTGCTGGTAGTTGTCCACCTTTTGATGTGTAAAAGTTGATGATTGCTCACAGCGTTCGCGCGGGAAAAATTACGCGGCTGGTGTCAGTGTGTTCGTGACCCGTCAAAAAGGGGCGAAATTCTTCTCGGCCAAATTTTCGGATCCGTGCATGAAGCTACTCTGGCGTCAGTACAACAACGTAAGTATTTATATTGTTACTATATACTACTAGCTACATACCACCAAAATTTCAGTTCAATTGGTGGGCGGGGCCAAAGCGGAAATTTTTTTTGAATTTGGGCATGTGAGGGGGGGGCAAAACGCGACAAAAAGGCATTGATTGCCTTAGAGAGTGTCTCATTAAGTGAACCATTTACTTACACTCATTATATATTATATTTTATTGTTTAGGAAGGTTCGGACGCACAAGAGAATATCATATAAAGCTTCCTGGGAGGAAAACGACGTGAAAAAGCACTGACTTCTGTTCAGGACACCCACTCCGTTCGTGCTGCATCGAGATTTTTCCGCGTTCCCAAGGATGCTCTCAAGAGGCGAACACAAATTTTGAAGAATCTCCAAGTCAAGCCGTTCACAAATACGTCTCGCCATCGAGTTTTCCTTCAATACCAAATTTGTGCTAGAAAATTCGAATCTAGCACAGTTTTAAATTCATCGCCTCACGAAGCCCGGCTGACGAAGCTGAAAGCCACGAAACGCCTGTGCAGTTCTGCACCAAAACGGCAAAAGGAGGCGAAGAAGATGCGTCAGATTATATCTAGCGTCCAATTGTTGAATAATCCAATGAAGTGCAAGCTTTCAACAAAATGCAACAATAGCACAAAGAAAGACTGGTGGTGTTTGATCTGCAAGTTTTGGAGCAAAACAGCACCGGATTTTGTCTGGATTTAATGCGTGGAGTGCAAGGACTGGGGTCATGAAGGCTGCGTGAGGGCCCACGGAGTTAATTTCAAGTGCTTCTACCGCAAAAACTGAAGGGATAAATTTTTTTTCACACTGTCTCGTTTTGCCCCGCAGGTTGGGGAAAAATGAGACATCTGGTGCATTTTTTATTTCTTTTTAAAATAAACTTTTTGACTGTGGTAACATGGTCATATTTATGTATCTTATACCTTGTACCCAAAGGAAAGTTTCTGCATTGAAGTTTAAGGGTAACGAGTGGAATAAAAATTAATATTCACTGTTTTCAAATTTTTGTCTCATTTTTCCCCACCTTACCCTAAACCTAAAACGGAGCAAAACAGCTAGCTGGATCACAATCATATTCGTTAACTCCGCAGAAAACAGACTCCACACCATTAAAGCATACTATACTACAGAAAAAATAATCTCGAAAGGGGCATGTGTATATAACCTTCGTTATCTCAAAGGTGCACATATCTCAAAGGTTATATGCACATGCTATAAGTACGCATATGTATATAACCTTTGAGATATGTGCACGACGCAGTCATCAGGCAACAGTTCGCCGGCTTCAGAGAAGGTAGCTTCAGGCGACACAGAGAATGAGAAAAGAAATAAATATCAGCTTAATATGTTCGCCGCCACTCGTAATCGCACCATCTCGCATGGCGAAACGGGCTTTAGAAGATAACGCCAAGCGTAATGACAACAAAACGTGTAGTCCCCAAGCTCCCGCATTGCAATCCGTCGAGCAGGGCCTGGCAAAGATAATTTGAAATTGTATCGCGATACGATACAAAATGCTCAGGCAAGAAGCATTGGAGATACAGATACAAGATACTACTGCAAGAATTGTATCCGATACGATACTTGCCAATTATATCTTAAGACACTTCGATACATTCGCAAATTTTTTGAGGCCCACAGTGTTGTATAGCGAATGCTTATGCACAAAAAGGACTGCTTGAAAATTTTTTAAATATGACCAGTTTCATTTCATTTTAATGAAATGTCTGTGAGCATCTCAAAAGTTTTTTCCTTATTGCTCAAAGTATATTAGTTCATTTCCGAAGAACTTATTATGGTTTGTTTTAGCTGCTTAATAGGACAGCTCTTTAGAGACTTCGCTGACAGCGATTCTTCCGTTTCATTACTGTGTTTGATGGGAATCACTGCTGAGCTTGCTGACCAGCTAGAGGGTTGCCATTTAATCACACGAGCTTCAATAAGAAGCCTTCGCACGGTGGCGCAAATACCGGTGTGCAGTTTTACGGTGTCCATTAAGGACCGATTATGCAATACCGAATCACCGGTGTGCAGCAGCAGCAGCGCTGGTAGCGACACTTTTTGTGGCGCATGCATTGTGTATACGTAGAGCACATAAAACTGCAATTACTTCCAACTACATATTCCAACTACATATTCCGCGATTCCATTCATTACTGTACATTTGTTATTTTTTGCTATTTCGAGTAAACCTACTTTACAACCGCACACTGCATTTGATTTCTGTAATAATCTATTTTATTTCTTCGTACCTTCGCGCATTTGCGATTCCCGCATAGCTATTCTACTCGGAACAGCAAAATTAGCGCCCAAATATTGTCTTACCACCCGTAGTGGGTTCGCACTATAATAAAATGTAATCATCAGCACTGTTTGCACGATCGCGTGTCGAGTTCTGTGGTCAGCACGCGGCGATCGAGCAGTGCGCCCGGACCGCGGCGGCGAGAGCGGCGAGTTCATTCGCGCTTCTTTCATGCGGTCTTGGTTTTAGGCCCAATTCTCTTAGGCAGCTCAATTCAGGCAGCCCTGGTTTTAGGTAGTCCTTGTTCTTTTAGCTTAATTCTTGCCTAATGTTAGCCCTCTGTAAACTAAGGGGCTGCGTAAGTCTTCGCTGAGGAACTATAGGTGTATCGGATGACTTTTAACTAAATTTATAAAACCACACAATTTTTACTAGTCCTCCAAAGAAGTCGATGCGAGCCACACTGAAAAGGTTAACAAGAACAAAATGACTTTTGTGGTGTTTTTTCGCAATACCGCCGACGCCTATGCCATGGTGTCTGATCATGTCGTGCTCCAACGCGCCAAAACCGCAAGGAGCGACAAGAGCGCGAAGAATCGCAATGAAATCCGCCACCAGCTCACCCGGGAGCTTTCTGCGTTCCTGTCAATTTTTGACGAGTGACATTTTCTTGAAGTTGTTGTGGGAAAGACCCGCGGTCTCTTCAAATGAATTTGAAGTAGTCGGCGTCCCAGTTCCCTGGTCAGTGCATAACATGTAGTGCAGATGCAGGCCGCGCGTGTCCCAGCATGTTGGGCAGCAAAGCCTTGCGACGCTCCGGCTTGTTGGCCTCCTAGCCGACGACGCCCGCGTAGGCCTGAAAAATTAGCTTATACTCAGGCCACGGAATGGGCGGATCGCTGGGCGTGGAGGGGAAAACGGGCGGCAAAATGACAGACACCAATGCAGAAGTAGTAGGAGAAGCAGAAGCGGTAGGAACGCGGACGTCGTAGAAGCAGAAGGAAATGGACGCTGGCCGCACTACAGAAACAGCAACAAAGAGGCGAGCTTAGCAAGCAGAGACGCGGTGACCGTAATGAAGGAGGCAGTAGTAAGTATTCGCCTCGAGATCTTGGAGTGGCGCCCTCTCGCGTGTGACGTCAGGGAGAGGACTCGGATGCAGCTTTTCGTGCGCGCGTTCGCTACGTGAAGGCTGCTAGACGCTGCCAGCCTGTCTATCGCGCTCGAGTTATTGAAACATTGGTGGGCGAGTTGATAAAGCAATATGTACTGAATGTTCAAGCAAAACGTCCATCGAAGTCGAGCGGAGTTGCCGTCAGGAGCACGTTCTGTGTCGATTGCTCCTGTTGTCGTCTGCTAGCCATCCATGTGTACATCTGCTTCTATGGTGAATTTTTCTTTTCGCGACTGCTCTATGGACCGTGGCGCACCCAAAATGACTTTCCTGCCCGTTTTCGATAACTGACTTCAGCATTCGGGCTTCAGCTTCCATGTCAGCGTTAAAGCGCAATAAATGTATACCGCGTGCTGCTCGTGTTCGGTCTGCTCCTTCGATTCAATTCATATGTTCGGAGCATGACAAACGACGTTTGATGTCATTCAAATAAATTAAGTGGCGTTACCGGCAACAACGTTTGATTAAATACACATTTTTAGCAGCTGCTGTGTAAGCGCGTCGTAAGTACTTTAAATTCAAACACGAAATAAACAGGGTGAGTCTAAAGGGGATGCACGACGGGGATATGAAATATCGGTAGGTTGTCCGGCGTGATTTTCTTTTGTTTTTGTTCTATTTTTTTGCAACATATTTTAATCCTTACGTTAATAAATCGACGTTTGTTCACTCGTTCACGGTGGTCTGAAAATATGCTGAACAGAATTAGCGTAATCATACTAGCGTTGCTTTCACATCGAAAGATGTATTTGCAATAAAATACTGTAAATCAGTCTCAACGGTCGACTCCTGGGGCGCTATGCAGGATGGCCCGAGCTTGGCGAAACTCGGGATTTTTCCGAGCTCTGGCGACACCCCCTTTTGAACGAGCCAACAGTACGAAAAGATCAGATCCACCCTTCAGCGCGCGCTGCGTTCCATTGGTTACGATGGAACGCGGCGTCACGTCAGGACGTTCGACAAAATTGGGCGGTGTTTTCAAACCAGAGGCATCTTCTTTCATTTGTTTGTCGTTCCACTGAGTGCAAAAGTGCACCCATGCAATAAAAATGCCAGAAAGGTTTACTGATGATATTTTGTAAAGGCAGGGGCTGTTTAAATTCGTTCTGAAGCTTTTAATGTCTGCACTAAGTATCCTTTAGAATAATTAGCGCGGCGGCCTCTGAGATTAGTTCCGGCCGAGCACCTTACAATATCGCGACCGTAGCTAAACCCGAGGCCACGTGTACAATCATCATGGTCAGCCTGCACATTCTTGCCCGTGTTGCTCGACTGGCGCGCGCCCTCTTCATCCCTTCATGGTGTGCTCGCTGCCCGAGGACGTGCGCCCGGCTGATTAGCTAAGTGGCTGGGCGGTACACCTAGCTAAATAAGTCAAGAGATGCTATGAACAAGCTAATCAAGCCAAGGCATGCTAAGATCGAGCTAATGAAGCCATGCCTTACTAAGACCATGCTAATGAAGCCATGTAAAGCTACGACCGTGCTAACCAATACCAGGCTAATTAACGAGACGTTAATTATAAGCACGCTAAGTACAGTCATCCTAATTAGACCCTTAATAATATGATGCTAATCAAGATCATGTGAATTAGGTTTTTGTTATTTAGCTGCATACTAATCAATATCACGCTAATTGCACCCGAAGTAATTATTGTCGTTTTAATTAAGACCTTCCAATCAAGACAAGACTGTTCAATATTTTGGTAATTAAGTCCTGCCTAATTAGTATAATCAAAATTAAGACGGAGCTGATGCGTTCTTTACTTCGAAGCGTATACCGAGCAGACTGAGTAGAAGACCGACTTAAAACGCTGGAAGAAGCTAGGTGATCACAAGCTCCTCTGTTGCTCCAGCCTTGCACAAGTAGTAAAGGCTGACCAAATTATTTTATCTGCAAAGAAGCTGCTGCTTAGCGTCCACCGCATGAAACCTTTGACAGTCACACCCGCACCACGACAGTCACGAGTTGAACTGGGGCCTTCTCAGAATCAACGAGTTTGTACCCGAGTTCACGCGTCAATCAGTTTGATTGACAGACGCCCGCGGCGAAGATCGGGTCCACCCACCGCGTTTGCGCTTTCCAAGGAGCAGTGCTCACGCCGCAACGCTAGCGAGCGGCATGATTCATCTATCAGCTTTATCGCGCAGACTGTTCACACACGCACGAAGAAATAAAAGCTATATCATCACGTGGCTGCGATGTCTCGCATTCAATTTCACCGCGCTCACGACGTACCACTCACAGCCGCGTTGCCGCAATGATGCGAGCGCCCCTGGTGACAACCTGTCCGTATATTTATCCGCAATATTTGATAGAAGCGAAACGAGCTGCACGAGAGTGCAGCGTGTGCACCCTTGTTGCCTTCGAGAGTGGAAATTTCCATGCTGCGGGTGGAACGAAAGAACATGCCCGAAAGTGGAAGAACGCCCACGAACGCGCCTGTGGGAGGCGCAATGCTGAGTTGGCAAAAAGATAGCGCGACAATCACGCTGACGTCGCTGCACTGTTGAAATGTGGACTGAGTGGCGGCGCTGACGTGTTCGCACGCGGTGTTTCTTTGATTACCGCCGCAGATGCCCCACATGCGTTTTTGACGCCACGCTCGTTCATGTAGCCGTTTTTGTCAATGCTGCTATCACGCGCTCCGCTCTGTCTTTGTGCCATGACCGCCGCAGTGCGAGCTCGGAGCAAACTCGTGTGCCCGAGAAGCTCGGGCCATCCTGCATAGCACCCCTGATGTGGCTTGGTGCGATCACTGTACTAAAGAGACTCGAGTTCCTTATGCATGTGCCTAAGTTGACTCGAAGGCGAAAGCCATCTTTTTTTTTTAATCGATGCATTGTTCCTTCGCCGCCCCCCCCTCCGAATGCTTTCTGGACGTAACGTAGGTTTGCATTGAGACTTTCTCCAGATCACCTGGTTTTGCATGGCCTCCGAGATCGGCCCACCAATCACGGAGGCAATGCAAAGCGACGATGTCATGTGATGACGTTATCATGTGATATGACGTTATGACGTCACAAATTTTGGCGGTCTGGGATGTCATGATGACGTGATCATGTGATGAATTTTCGCATCACTCGTGTTGACGCTGGCGACGCGGGACGCCGACGGTCAATTTTCGCAATTTATGTGGAATCTAAGGCTCCCACCTTAAAATATTTTGTTACAGCACGGTAAAGAATCACAATAATCAGCCACAGGGGCCAAAAGAATGGTGGGAAAGAGCTCTCTTTCTCCTCTTCCTGGACACATTCGCCGATTTTTCCTAATGTTTACGAAGCTGTACTCGGTGTCAAGTGAAACGCGAACACTGCAGCGGATCGCGTTGCCCAAGCATTATAAATATAGTGCGCGCCATCCTGTCATTACCATTGGCAGGCTCGCACAGTCGAGTAGGCAGCACTGCGCGATCGAAAACATGAATGCGGCTCATGAACGTATCTATCTCTAATCATAAGAGTCGAACTGTACCACGCGCACCTCTGCTGGCGTTTCATTCCGAGCGATCTTGTTTGCATCCAGCTCGCCCAATCTATGCTAGTGGTCCGCAATAACCCGCTGGTCG
The DNA here is from genome assembly GCA_030522465.1 of Rhipicephalus appendiculatus. Lineage (NCBI taxonomy): Eukaryota > Metazoa > Arthropoda > Arachnida > Ixodida > Ixodidae > Rhipicephalus > Rhipicephalus appendiculatus. The sequence continues at coordinate 8,213 of JALIZH010001319.1, forward strand.
ATGAACTTATCAATTTCATTTTGTCGGCTGTCGTGTCTGCACTAGTCCACATGACTACAATTGGGAGTGGAGCGCGAATTTTCGTTCATCTCAAGTATGTTTACACAACGCTAACTTTTGCGAATAAGCCGCAAAATTGATCGCGCTGCGATTTCAAAGCAGCGGAGACTCTCTTTAACTCACTTGGCGGGGGCGTTCGCGCTTTCACGTAAGCCTATTTCAACGCCATCCAGCCCAGTGAGCGATGCTACTAACTCGGGGGCATGAACCTGACCGCGATTGCTGTGGGTATACAGAAGATCTGTTAAATGTTAACGTTTCTTAAACTCATGTAATGCTAGCAGTCATCTCAATAAATATCATTAGAAGAAAATGCAGCTAGTAGTCGAGGAACGCCGTGAGACGCGAGCGAACTATAACGGAAATGCTGCTGTTTTAGCCAGGGCGTAGCAGACGACAAAAGCCGAATCCCCGCCCTTGCGTCACCGGAGCGCCGTTCGCAGCGCCGCCATCGGTCGCACACGAGGCGAATACCAGTACTGCTCGAAGATATAGCAATAGTTCATACTTTCCCCTCGTCGCCATTGTTGTGTCGCCCCTGCTGTGGTAAAACTAGAGTGTACTCTAGTAAAACGATGCATAGGAGGCGTTGAACGTAGTAGCGTAAAAGCGGACACGCCGACGCAGCCGGCGGGGATGCCAGCGTTCACGAAATCACGGCGCCAGAGGGCTTGAGCCCCGAAAAAAGGGTCCGCACAGTCTAAGTGCTAGTAGACAACTCTTTTAATAGTTTTTTTTTCTTTTTTTTTTAGCACTGCGCCTCGAAGCGCTCCTAGGGCGCAGTCATAGAACATCGGTGCAAAGTGAGGCGCCACCTGGCATAGTCATAAAGAAACAGAAAATAGAATGACAAACATACAACACAACAATACTTCTACAAAAAAGTACCAAAGCATAGGCACCGTACCGCTGAAGACACCGAGTCATATCCCATCGTTGTTCAACGTTTAATTCGAGATAGTCGAAGTAGTCATGCGTACCCGGATGAATTCGGTGTATCCTATGACCCGATAATCTTTCAATTTTCATTTTTGTTGCGGTATTTCACGCAATCATCGCCGACTGCAGAGAGTGCGATAGCCACACCCCAACGAGCTTCGTTTCTTCGCTTGTCTAATCTCTAAACGCTCAGCATTATCATGATCCGAGTTCATCGATACACAGGCTTTCTACTTATAACATAACCTCGTCCGAGCCACGTGCCAGATGCACACTCGGAAATCTTCACGCGTTGGCAATCCTAATGTGCTAAATGGGACGCACCGCTGGCTGACTCATACCAGTGTTTCGTGGGACAACCACCCCGAAAAGGCCGGGTCAGGCGAGCGACCGAGGCTAGGGAACTGCACGGCTCTAATCATCCACCCTGAAATTGTTTTATTTCAATAAATGTTACCACTCGCTTACTCTCTTCACCGTGCTTAGCGATATAATATCATAATGAATCCGCATTGCGTCCCTCCAAATATCCGTCAACAGTCCGCGAGCTTATGCGTTCTGCCTCTACTGTCAGAATAGCTGCCAGTACTTGAACACGGCGCAAGAAGAGTCTCCATATTTATGGTTATCAATTTGCTCCCCCAGCTGTCGACAACACGAAGGCCCTCCACGCAGCGCTCGGGCCGCGATCCGTAAACGAACCCTTGCGTGACCATCCGGAGCGCACATGGGGTTCGTGATCGGAGAACCCAAGCTGCGACGTGGTGGTAAGTGTCCACAGTGTCGAGTGATTCGAAATTACATTGGCTTCTCTTTCTGGGGAAACGTTCGTATGAATTGCCTGAGTTACATATCGCAGAAGTATACGAACTGTTGTCTGATGCAATGGCTTTTGTTCAATGTCAAGCATTAGCATTCCTTCATAACTGTCTCTATGGTTAATGCATATTTAAATACAAGTAGGCAGAATGTATTAGCTGCGATACTTTGGAGAACATGGACAGCTTCCCATAATTCATGTACGCGTGCGTCGGCCAGAGAAGCGTATTCTGAAATGCGGTTACATCTGCGCCTGGTAGGATGTGTTCTGCTAAGCGAGCCAGTGTATGCAAGAAGGGCTGAACAACTTTAACATTTTTAGATGCGAAGCAGCTCTTTGACTAGCCTGTGTAACGCTGTCCCTCGTGCGTCCGTACGAACGCGCCGCAACGCGCTCCCCTCGCCGCAGGTGTTGGAGCGGTGCCAAGTAGGTCACGCCGCAGCTGCGCGTGGACGTCACGCTCCCCTCGCCTGCCGCGTGCTCGCCGCAGCGCCCGCAGCTGCCGCCTGACGCGCGCCTAACGTACGCGTTGAAACATGTCTGTACGTGTCACCTCTCTCTCGCTTCACCCTCTCCACCGCTCCCATGCGCAACGCTGCTGCTTCGCATTCCATCAGGGTTCCCTTTGGGAAGATGGTGTAAATTTCTTTAGTGTCTGAAGCTTTAAAACAGAATTGATGTGCGGTGTTTACACGATAAACATTACATTTGCAATTGTGACAGTATCCAATATTTTTGGATGCTGATGCGTTCCTGCAAGTTGAACCGCTCCTCACCTTCACATCGACGCCACTGAAGACGCGAGAAGCTGAGGTCGCAATGGGCGTCATAGGACAGCTCATCGAGTAAGCACGCGAATGGTAGCGTCCAGTTAATTAGTCCAGGACGAGAAAAAATAAACAATAATATCGATAAAATATTTCCAGAAAAGCAGCAGACCAGGTGCCGTATAGTAAATACATGAGTCATCACAGATAAAAGGAAAAATTGCTCACTCGTTATGCCAGAAGATCTGTTGTTCGTCGTTCGAGGAAAAGATACGCGTGTCGATCATCAATGAAGAAAGCCCGCAGCAGCGTTACCAGCTCTATTGAATTACAGAAAATTCAATGTTTTCGGAAGGCATTGCGTAGTACGGACGATAAAAGAAATATGCTTAAGAGCCACATGAACAGAAGATTTTCAAACACTTAAATCGTCATTTGTTGCGCTTGTAGGGCCACGAATCAACCGAGAATCAGTGACAACTTAACCTTTGAATTAACTTAACATAAACAGTCCTCCTCTGCGTTTGAGATACTAGCAGTGACATTGAGTATATTCTTATCTGGATCATTTTGCGTCATCTCTTTTTCAGGCCGTTCATTGACGAGTTCATATTTTCGATTCGTAAGCTATCCTTTATTTCATACCTCTTCTTGTACAACTGTCTACGTCTTTTGGCGCTTAAGAATGTTTACAAAACAACTATGCGCGTATTATAAAAGCTCGGGGCATAAATGCAACCAACTGAGTCTTTGGCTTTTCAAGCACGACGATTTAGGTCAAAGGGCTTTCCATCTTCAAAGTGACCGGAAAATAAAGATAGCTAGACGTTTTATAGATCTTGAAATCAACATGTAGTTGAGGTCTCGTGAAGCCGCGAATCAGAAGCTTTTAAACGAAATTCTATGAGCACAAGAAAGCAGATCGCTTCAAGGGAGTACAGCAGGCTAAGATAATGAACATACAAGGAAAGGGTTCTCACAAACCTCTTTAAACGCGAAGCAACATTGCATTTTTTGCAGTTTATCAAAAGCATAATGTTAATAATAATAATAATAATAATAATAATAATAATAATAATAATAATAATAATAATAATAATAATAATAATAATAATAATAATAATCTGGAATGCATAATTACCAAGCTGAATTCGCTTAGAATATATGCAAGCAAACACTCCCCATATGTATTAAGCACTCCCTGGAACCACAAATTACGGGCAGAGTGTGAATGCAGGTAGACAAAGGAGTTTAAACCTCTGCTTATCGGTCCGCAGGATGAACCGTAGCACATACTCGGGACTTCGTACACTTGAGAAATTTAAACGCTTTGAAGAAGTGTAATAAAAGTGCTTTCCCAAAAGCATACTTCATTGCTCTCACCAATTCTTTCCCCTAGCAACTACGAAGTGATAGCTTCCTTGGTGAGCGTTATTAACAGCGCACAAACGTAAACATAGCGAGTAAGCTTGTACCTTTCCTTCCGTCTTTGGCGAGCATTCACATGGTGCGAATATTCATACGTTAGTAACATTTTCAATAAACACACTAGCTCTCTCCGATACCTTCGTCAGGCGCGCGCTGATGTGAGAGGCGTGTTTTTGAAAGCCACGAAACTGATGGAAAGAAATTTGACTAACAGACATAATTTGCATACTCTATGTTTTTCTCACAATTTTGCCTCTGAACCCATCACCCAGCGCCGAGTAGGCAACCAGAAAGTTAAGCTGGTTAACCTAACTGACCTTATGGTGCTATGGCCCCCCGATCTCCCGTAAATAATACCGGGAAATAAAATTGTGTTTCTCCTAACTTTTCCTATATTGTTGCTACGTTCCGAGAAGTACCCATAAGAATTGATCTATCTCAGTAAAACACGCTTCGAACCTAATGATCGCCTATATATTTGTTTTATCGTTGACTTGATCCCCTAATTTCTTACGTTAGAGCCTCGTGAACTTCTGAATGCCGATATTTTTTGCCATTTCTCTCGGGACCATGCAGTGGTGGGCCTCGCAGTCGCCTTCTCTTTTCCCTGGTTGCTTGACAAGCTGGCCTTCGGCAAGAAAGGAATCAAGACCTTCACTGTGGCTGCTGCATACCAAGCTTATCAGCATAGCCAAATCCAGAGTCCTAGCGTCTTCTCTGATCTGCAGAGCTGGGGAGTGAAAGGGGTTCCCGGAGAGGCAAAATTTTACATCGGCTACTACACATTTATCATCTGCTACGCTTTTTGCGTTTTCAGGCTAGTCACGATGAAATGAGCGCCGCGTCTTCTCTTAAACCGATGCTACCGGCCAGTCTTGTGAGCTCTATAAAGCGTCGTTTGTCGCTTTCTTGTCTGCAATTTCAGCTAACTACGCACCTTTTTAAGTGGTTTATACGCTTCTATGATACGTGCTACAGCAGGTAGATTTAAGGAATGTGCACCCACGAGGTATACAGCCTAGAGCCGGTAGGGGTCAAATCTGTTCTACGCTAAAGCGTATAGACTCCTGAAGGTTATATACACTAGTGGCCGGGGCTAACAAGAAACAATAAAATTTTGTTGCGCACCTGGTCTACGCTAGGGCACTGCACGGGCCCGGGCCAGCCCGAAAGCCCGGGCCCGGCCCGGCCCGCGGGCCGGGTCGGGCCGGGTAAGTAATTGTTAGATCGGGCCCGGGCCGGGC
>JALIZH010001320.1:0-18891 GCA_030522465.1 Rhipicephalus appendiculatus
ATTCAGAGCTGGTCAGGGGCGGATTCCACTTGTGGTTCCTATGGGTCGGGAAGGGCAGAAGTTTGTGCCCGCGTATGATCGATTCTTCGTTTGTGAGCGCGCCCGCGTCCCCCACCACGTGACCTCACGAGAAGAACCAATGGCGCGCGAGCAATTCCGGAGGAGGCGCTGGCTCCCTCCTCGCTCTCTTTCTTTTCTCTCTCGCGTGCGCCACTACTCCACATTTCAAAATACGCACCCGGGTTGTTTAACAAGCGCCTACATCTAACCACACAGGTGTTTTTGCATTTTTGGAACAGTGGAACAGTGTGGAACAGTGGCTACGGTGCTCGGCTGCTGACCCAAGGTCGCAGGGTTCAATCCCGGCCTCAGCGGTCGCATTTCGATGGAGGCGAAATGGTAGAGGCCCGTGTACTCTGTGTGATCTCAGTGCACGTTAAATTAAAGAACACCAGATGGTCAAAATTTCCGTAGCCCTCCACTTTGGCGTCTCTCATAATCGTATCGTGCTTTTGGGACATAAACCCCCAGATGTTATTATTAGCTTGCGGGGTCTGCCCACCACGCCCCAATTTGTCATGCTGCTAATAAGCGAAGTGCTCACTAAAGGACAGCACGGTAATACATGCACCAACTTAGCTGCACGCTTTGTTGATGCTGTTTCTGCTGCTGATGGCGATTAATTATGACTGAGCGCTTACTGATAATTGGGTTTTAAACCACCCACTCATTGCGCAATTCACATGGTGCGATACCTGGATTGATTCTACGCATCTTCGCCACAGTATTACATGGGTTAACGCGACAGGCAGAATGCCTAGGCTTCTTTGGGCTCGAACCCACGATTTTACGATATCTGCCAATCGCGATTTCACGCTCGTGAATAGCGCCGATTTTTTCTTTTTTTATCACAACCAACACTGCTGACGCAGACAATGGTGTTACTGCGACACGAGCTCAAACGTCAGTGTCCTAATAAAGAACATTCTCCACCGTGGCCACATGTCGCGATGGCTGACACTCGAAGAATTACAAATTCAGAGACATCGAGTTAAGGGGACAGAATTGTGGCCTGTTGAGGAAGGAGAGGGAGTTGGTATATAGATAATCGGATGCATAATTTGAAGGTTGCCATTTCGGTCCTCACCGGTGTAAAGCGTAGTTTTTGTCCGTTGCGATTCCGTTACCATATGTCCAAATTACTTCCCCTTCAATGAAAAGCTCAGGATGCCTGCTCTGGTTACCTCGGCCTCATTCATTCGTTTCGTTAGGGTTGCATCTAACAAGTTATACTGCCGGGGCATAGCAAGAGAAAAAAAAAGTTTTTTTGGGTGGTGGGGGTGGGGAGGGTGAAGGACATCATTCATGTTCGTTTGTGCGCACGTTTCTGTGAGCGTGTATGTGTGTACGCGAAGAAATACATTCTGAATTAAAAATCGTTCAGTGACAGGGTAGTTGTACTTTACCCCCCCCGGCTATGCCAATGTTATAAGGGGGTGGTCTGCAAGTATTAAGGAGCTCCGGTTATTTTCGATTTGTTTGGATATTAATAACAATATTCAGTACTTCCCTGCATACGAATATTCATTTTTTGTGGCTATCTGGACTGAGAAGCGGCTACCCACATTTTGGTTCAAGCCTGGTTGAACAATAAAGGTGTATTTCTCTCCCTCTCTGTCATAGATATGCAAAAGAGAGAGACGATTTTGTTGATGAGTTTCAGAAAAATAAGTGCGATTGACATCAAGCTGATGTGGGTGTTCAAAGCTACACGGGGTTAATTTAGATAAAAAAATAACTTTACTGAGTGGCGCCGCTGCAGTATAGTAGCTGCAAGAAACGACTTAATTCGAAGGTTGTGTGTTCGGTCCCCATCGGCGGCAAATTGATTTTCCGCCAACATTAATTGACTTAACTTACGCCGTAATTGCTGCTCAAGTAAAAGCCCCAATAATGACCCATACGCTTTCCCTAATTGGCTTTACTTTCAGACGGCATCATTAGGTTACGTCTAACGCATCGATTGCTTTGCAAGTATTGACGAGTTCCGATCAATTTCCGATTCTGCGTAGACATAAATAACGCAAGCGTTAAGATTTTGTGCGCACATGAACTGCTTTTTTGAAGACATTCAGGACAGGGAAGATATCTTTTACAGCTTTCAGTATGGACATGCGATTGACATCAAGCTCGAGCACTGAAACCTCCGGGCACATTTACGTATAAAATTAGATTTAATTCGTTGAAGCGCTATATTATACCAGCTGCAAGGAACGACCAAGAAAGCACTGAATGTCTCCTGAAGGGAGAAGGCGCAGCCAAAATCAGCTATTGCGGCCGATTTTGCCGCCCTTCTCTCGCTGCCTACGGGCCGCGGGAGCAACGCCCGCAGCAGAGGCCGGCGTCGTGGCAACCTCGTCCGCACGGCGACCGGAGTGGCCATCGTCGTCTTCCCGTCTTGTCGCGGTGCCCTCGTAGTCATCCTGTGTCCGCTCATTTCGGGCCACTGAGCGCTTACCTGGAATAATTAACCGCATATACGAAAATGACGTGGAGACCACCGTAGGAGTTCTGGAAACATACGGAAGCATGCAGACGTCCACCGCGGTGGAGCAGTGGTTATGGTGCTCGGCTGCTAACCCGAAGGTCGCGGGGTTCGATCCCGGCCGCGCCAGTCGCATTTCGATGCAGGCGAAATGGCAGAGGCCCGTGTACTGTGCGATGTCAGTGCACGTTAAAGAACACCAGATGGTCGAAATTTCCGGAGCCCTCCACTACGGCGGCTCTCATACTCAAATCGTGGTTTTGGGATGTAAAACCCCATATATTATTATTAAGCATGCAGAAGCTACATACTTCCGACGTTCGCGTTCGAATTCCTGCACACATAGGAGGTCGGGGGTTCTGATGTCCTACGCAGTTTAAATATCTGATGGTCGAGTGCCCGAATACTTCCAATGTCGAGGGTTCCATACTCTACGCATTTGGAAAGTTCGGGGTTCGAGTTCTTGCGCAGGGTGTTTCTTTTTTTTTAGACTATAGAGATTTCTAATGAAAAAAAAATCACAGCATATTCACGGAGTGAATGATAATGAGTGGGCGAAGCTGCGGAGGTTCATCGGTTAACCATGAATCTTCCGCGAATTCTGCGCAGTACATCGTCAACGACGTGAGATCGGGCGCGTTTATACTGAAGGGTCGATGAGAATCATGGCAACTTGCAGCTCACTTTAATTTTACATGTACGCTGTGAATTTTTTTATTGTTTAATCACGCACAGGGGAGACATCTCACACAGGCACTACCTTGGAGGCAGGGGCGTAGCCAGCAATTTTTTTCGGGGGGGGGGGGGGGGGGGGCCACCTCCTTGATTTCGGGGCGGGCACCTCCTTGAAATGGTCATTTTTTCGCTCTATATGCCATGGCAAAAAAAAAAGTTTCGGGGGGGGGGGGCACGTGCCCGGTGTGCCACCCCCGGCTACGCCACTGCTTGGAGGTCGAAATCCAGTGCCTATATATACGTGGTGGTCAGTGAACGGTTGTGCAGCGCGAGCAGTCGGTTTTTTCAATCAAGACGCTGCCGCGACGCTGACTCGCGACGCTGCCTGCGTCGGCGCCGCGAGGCAAGATAGGGGGGGGACCGTGGCGAGGAGAAAGAGGGGGAAGCGTAGGAGAGGAGAGGGCGATACATATCACGTACTGTCACAGCGCATGGATGGATGGATGGATGCTATGAGCGTCCCCTTTATAACGGGGCGGGGACATGTCTGCCACCAGGCTCGAAAAAAACTTTCTTTTTTGTGTTGGCCTAATGCCTTATCTACAATGATTAAATCTATGTTATTATAGCAAAGAAAAATATAAATTCACGGTCCATCTCTCTGCCTCTTAAGGCAGAATGACCTTATTTTTCCCATTCTTCATTTTTGTCCTTTACCTTTACTTTTCTGCCACCAATACTCTAACCGTCTCTTACTTATTTCTATCGCGGACGTGTTCAGCTTTCCGTTGTTGTCCCTAAAACCCAAGGCTTCATGTAGACTCGTGCCCACACGTATATCTGGGTGGATATCGCCACATTCAATCAGTACATGTTCCATCGTTTCCTTAGTTCCCCCACAGCATGTACATTGTTCTTCTTCGTTACAGAATCTCGCTTTATAGCTACGCGTTCTAAGGCAACCCGACCTTGCTTCAAACAGTAAAGCGCTTCCCTTGAATTATCATAAAACCTCTCCCTCCTTATTTCGTTTTTTTCCCTTTCGGTAGTCACTGAGAGCCGGCTTCTTTTCCATCGCTGTCATCCAATAAGTCCTCTCCGCCTCTCTGACTTTTCGCTTAATGCTCCTTGTTGCCATGTCGCCCACACTGCTAGCCGTATATTTACTGGTGAGCCTCCTAGTTCTTTTTCTCCACTGCGCGTCGACGCTTTTTCTATACAAATACCTGAAAACCTTCCCTGCCCATCTACTCTCCTTCATTTTCCTCAGCCTCTCTTCAAATCTAATTTTGCTCTGAGCTTCCCCTCACTTCAAAACCTGTCCATCCTATATCACCCTTTACAGCCTCATTTGTCGTATTCCCGTGAGCGCCCAATGCGAGGCGTCCCACAGTCCTTTGATTTACATCCATTCCTCCTGATTGCACCTCTGACTTCATGCACACCACTGAGTTCCCAAATGTAAGCCCCGGAACCATCACACCCTTCCACAGCCCTCGAAGCACCTCGTACCTATTGTATCCTCATAACGCTCTGTGCTTCATGATTGCAGCATTCCTCTTTCCCTTTGTTACCGATGCTTTCTCTTGTACCTCCATATATCTATCCCCCTCATTTACCCACACTCCGAGGTACTTGTACTCGCTTACCCTCGGTATTTCTTGGGCCCTGTATTAAGACCGCATGGTCTTCGTGATCATTGAATACCATCAATCCACATTTTGTTGCACTAAAACCTAGTCCTAGAGCCTCGCCTTCCCTTCCGCATATATCTGCCAGCCGCTGTATATCATCTTGACTGTCCATAAATAAGACAATATCGTCAGCATAAAATAGACCTGGAAGCTTCTGCTCAACCATCGCGCCGGCCTGTTTGTGTGACAAATTAAATCCAATGTTGCTACCTTCTAGCGCTTTTTTCCATCCTCACCATGAACAGCATGAACAACAGCGGGGACAAAGGACATCCCTGTCTCAGCCCCTTGCTAATGTCAACGCTGTCATTGCTGCTTATTCCTTCCCATTCTACACAAACTGTATTTTCTCGGTATATTTCCCCCAAAAGCTGCATACAGTCGTCACCTATGCCCACTTCCTTCAATATATCCCACAAAATTTCCTGATTAACGTTGTCATATGCCGCCCCCGGTGATGTCTAGATAAGCTACGTATAAGGGCCTGTTTTCTATTTTTTTGATATTTCTATACACTGTGTAAGAACAAACAGGTTATCGTCTAACCGCCTGTCGATTCGGAATCCATTCTGGAGTTCTCCCAAAATATTATTTTGCTCTACCCACGTTTCTATTTTTAATTTTACTGCCTGCATCGCCAACCGGTATAGTACCGATGTAATGGGTAGCGGTCTATACGAGCGAATGTTATCCCTTTTCTCCCCTGCCTTTATAGATTAAGTTCATTCTACTTTTTCGCCAACTGTCTGGTATTTCCCTCTCCTGTAAGCACTTTTCTACGGCTTTCAGCAGCGCTTCTTTAGTGCTATGTCCTAGTTCGTTAATGAGGCTGACGGGAACCCCATCTAATCCCGGAGTAGTGCGCTTAGGAATTTTTCCTTCGGCCTTCTTCCAATTGAAATTCTCAAGTACTACATCTTCCTCGGTTGTGATCTTCTGCATACTTTTACTCACCGGGGGAATCCCCCTGGGGCGACCTTTTTAAACGAATCGGCTTGTTACCTTTCGGATGTAACCTAGCGCTTCATACCCTTCCAATTGATTTCCTCCTTCATCTACCATATGTTGTTGCATTGTGACAGAGTTCCTACCTAGCGCTTTTAGGTGGCTCCAAAATATCCTAGGTGCGGCCTTCTTCTTTCGCGAATCTCTGTCATCCAGCGTTCACTTTCGCCTTTAATTTTTGCCTCGACTAATTTCTGCAGAATGGATTTTTGCTCTAAATATATTTCCCATACTTGGTTGACTTCATCCTGTGGCCGCTTCTCCTTTTTTGCCTGTCTGTGCTGCCGTGATGCCCCACGTCGCTTCTCGATCGCATACCGGATTTCCTTGTTCCACCAACTTTTGGCTTTTCTCTTTCCTTTCCAAGAAATAGTTTTCTTCTCTTTTTCTATTTCTTTCGTGATTACATGTAGCAGCTCACTATACTTCCAGTCTTTGCCTGGCAGTTTGTCTACTTCTTCCTCGACTTTCGCGGCTATATTTGTTATTTGTTTCTCATTTAAATACGAGCTGCCAATGTTTGATTCTAGGTTCTTATTTTCAGTTTTATATCCCATTTGTAATGTTATGCGTTTATGATCACTACCCAAGCTGTTAATGCCTTCCTCGTCTATTCTCATCTCTCTAAGTTTGTCATAGATTCCTTCTGTCATGAGACAATAATCAATGCTCAATTGCCTGTTTCCGACTTCCCACGTGATCTGTCCCTCACACTTAGGCCCCGCGTTAACTATTTCAAGACTATGTTGCTCGCAGAGATCTAGCAATAACTTGCCATTGGAGTCTGAATATCCGTCAAGGTCATGTATGTGAGCATTCATGCCCCCCTAGAAGGATTATTTCGGCATCATGACCAAATTCTTTAATATCGGTGCTTATGCATTTCGCTATCTCCAGATTCTTTTCTCTGCAGTTATTCCCCGTCCACAAGTAAGCTACACCTAGCCACGTTTTCTTTCCACCTACTGTGCCCGAAACCCATAGGTGCTTTGAACACGTTTGCTTCACTCTGTCCCATTTTGCTTTGCTATGAATTAGCATTCCAACGCCCCCACCTCTCCTTTCTGATGTTGCATCCTTCCCAAATATAATTGTCAATATGTGGTGGCTTTTCCAAGTTCTAAGGTGTGTTTCTGTAACCGCATAAACACCTATCTGTTCCTTGTTTAACTGTCCCTCAATCTCTAACCATTTTGCCTTTTTTTCTGCCACCCTGCATGTTAATGTAACCAATTGCGACACGCGCCTTCTCCCTTTTTTTACCTTTTCTCTGGTTTTTCGCTATACTACCTGTCACAGAGTCCCCCTGGTTGTTGTCCTCATTACACGCTACCCTGGACACCGAAGGGTCCGCGTGCCCCCCAAAAAAGCTACTGCGCGTCCTGCAAGTCGCCAACCCACCTCATGACCAAGCCTCCTATTGAAGTGTATTCCGTCTCTTCGAAAACCACCCCACCTGTGCACCTCTCTGTTTATTTCCACTACCTCGATGCCTTTCTCTGGACTTATCTGCCATATCTCTTTGTTTGCGTCGACAACCGCTCTTTGCAGGTTGCCGTCACGCACCGGTACCTCCGGTATTGTGCATACTACTATCTGCACCTGAGGGAAAAGGCGCGCATATAGTCGACCCCTTTCGCCAATGTGGTCGCTAGTTCAGCTGATTCTTCATTCAAGACGTCGTTTAGACCTCCCGCAATTACCACGAGGTTACGTCCATTAGCTTTAGCTGCGAGTTTCGCGCTAGCTTGTCTCATCACTGATCCCAGCCTATGTCCCGGGAACGTCCCTATTAAAACTCGTTTGTCGCCTCTCACCCTTTCCTTGACTGCTTCTGCGCATCTAGCTAAATTCGAGTCCCCGGCCATTATCACGTGCTCCGACTTTTCTGCTGGACTGTCCCGCACCTGGCCACTGCCTCGGTCACCAGCTCGCGCAACCGCCGCTGTTTTGCTCCCTCCCATTCCCAAAAGCACCTCGCGGAAACTGGGTCCTGTGACCCCTGCACCTGTCTTCCCCAAACCTGGTTCCCCCTTCGCGTCTCCCACTATGGGGGTTGATGCCCTCCTGTTCCCGCCGTCGCTTGCTTCCTTGTCCACCATGACTGCCTTCGCTAACCCTTCCTCAGCTGACTTAAGCCTTTCTCCCATAGCCATCGTTTTTTTCTCGCTCTGTCGCCAACGCATTCTCCAGCTCGGCGATTCTTACCATGAGCTTATTCTGGGCAGCCATCATTATTTCCATTTTCGCCTCTAACTCGCATTGCTTACACTTGGCGTCAGCTGGCTCTGTCTTGTCATCCGCACAAACCTCTATTTTCCATCCCATTCCGCACCCTGAACACTTTACGGTCTTTTTGACCATGGCTAGAACGTTCACACTTCGGATTACATACACTCAAAGCTAAAGGGTACCACAAAACTCCGCCAGTATGCTTCAAAGCACTTGCGTACCCTGCAGCCACGTGGTGGCCGAAAAAAAAAAGCCAGGCGACTGTCACACAAGAAACAGTACAAAGTTGTAACCCCAATTAAGCTTCAATCTAGTGGCTTATGTACTCATATAACTAATAAAAGCAAGCTCGAATCACGCAGAAAAAACTTATCTGTCGCTGTCATTCCGGAGCCCACGAAAAACACGCCCGTCTTCTAGCGCTCCAACCGCCGGCATTTTCTTATTATAACAGCGCCACCTATCATCTTTAATCATCAACGTATACGAAAAACCACTGACGCCATCTAGTATATCGTCACCCAACTGCAGTTTGCATGCATCTCTATGGGACGGCGCCATCTATTGTATGCTAAGGAAGACGCTACTAAACCACTGACGCCATCTAGTATATCGTCACCCAACTGCAGTTTGCATGCATCTCTATGGGACAGCGCCATCTATTGTATGCTAAGGGAGACGCTACTGGCTACTCAGCATGCATCGGCAACCGAGAACCGCCCAGGTGATGCCATGAGGAGCTTCGCCCCTAAAATTTACGGCAGTCAGGCTCCTGTCATCCTCGCACACGAACTCTACTTGGCGACGGAAATACTTTGCCACCGCTAAAGTCAAAACGAAGTGATTTATTAACAAAAATGCTTTAAATATTTAGTTGTTGAGTTGAGGGCAGTTGTTTATATGGAAAATTTGTAGGACTTCAAAATCTATGGCATACCCATTTTTTACATATCGCCAAAGTAGCCCGTAATTTGAGACATTCATAATCGAATTTCAATGATATTGAAACTGACCTCACCTGGCGCGCAGGAAACATGTTCACTGTTACGTCAGACCGGAACTACCCGTAATAAGGACGTGGGGAAACTCGAATGAAGGAGCGTCGAAGAAGAATTCGGCCAGGGAAAAGTGACATGCATTCTGAAATACGCAACTAAACAGCTTATCCTTTGAATGCTATGTGCAATGCTGATCTCTCCATTCATTAAACTAGAAACAGGCACAGGAAATATTTCCGCCTGTCCCGAAGAAAAGCAGTCGCTGTGGTTGCCACGTGTTCTTCGCCGTCCCCGTGTGGTTGCGCGCTTAAATGTTATTCTCTTGCCAACATCTCTGGCCAACACACCTAAATAACCTTGCTAGTGAGAAAACATGGCAAGGCAGACAACACTAACGTGAATTTATTGCTTGGACTTCACGCTACAGACCACTATTAAGCTGCCAGGTGTCACGTCGCGCAAAATCCTATAGCTTACCTGCCAAAGCATAGGCGAACATGATTGCCATGCTGAAGAGGAGAAGGACAACGAAAAGCAGAATGCCGCACAGCAGGAGCTTCACCGCGGGCTGGCCACTGAAAATGTTTCGGGTGGTTTTATTTTGGTACGTGGTAAAGGGACTGGTAAACGCTGCTTTTTTTTTACGTAACGAAGATCCCAACCTCGGAAATGTTTGTACCTATAGCGGTTATCAAATGTTACCGATTTTCTATTTTTTGAGCATCTATCTAAGGAATACAAGTAACACAAATGTATATGCACATACCGCAATTTCTCGCATATAGCGTATCGCCCGCATATAGCCCGTCCCATTAATTTAACTCTACAAAGAGAAAAAAAAGAAAAAAAAGACGTGCATATAACATCTCTACCTTTTATGCACTTTCCCGTTTTTTGGGGTGGGTTATATGCGAGGAAATGCGGTGTATTCGCTAACGCTTGGTCGCATCGGGCCCATACGCAAATGCGGTCGCGTAGACACGGACACGCGACCTCGTTCTACCAAGTTGTACCGAGCTGTATAAGTCCAGAAGTGCTCTCTGCAATCAGCGGTGTAACAGCAAGGGGTATGCCCGGTAGGAATTGCTGTATCGCGTTTTGCAAGGCATAGACGACCCATAAAATGAACTGTGTGCAAAACATCTGATCGTTCCCATCATAATCCTTGCAGGCAAGAAGAAGACACGCACACACACTTCGATAACTTGCATTTTAGGCGTAGACTCACAGATGTGACAATAATTTAGAACGGTAACACAGATGTGAATATGCAGGTTGAAAGCTTTGGAGAGCGAGCAGACGTTGACAACATTTGTCCATTTTTGCTTCGTCCCCACATTTTTGCTACACACATTGCATCTTCAGCGGCCGCAACAGTCAGCCCTCTAGATTGCCTTCTTTCATCGTATCAGCCTTTAGGCCAATAAACCAATCGTATTTCCTATTGTTCTTCAAACTAGTGTAAACGAAAGTCACTTAATGAAGTATTTCACAATGCAGTCTCACTATCACGTGAACAGATGGCCCCAAAAAAGGGAACAGCAACCAAGACGTCCTACACATGATATTCTTATTCCAAGACTAAACCCGTAACCTGATAAAAAAATATGAATATTATAGGAATATCAGCATCAATGTAAAACGTAACGCGATAAAAAAAGGCATATGAGATGTGTACAAAAACGAACGGCTAACAAAAGCTCAGATACTTACACGCCACTTGAGGTTGAGGCTGGTGAAAGAAAAAAAAAAGTACAATGCTATGAGAAGCACAAACAGGTTGAGTTCAACACTGTGTTTGCTGATGGCATGTACTCCAAGACGGGCGTGTCCTGTCGTATTTTATTCTTGCACTATTTCCAGCCAACGGCGCGTATTCTCGCGCCATAGAAAATGGACCTTTGGCATCGTGACAAGGCAATTAATTATTACGAGAGAAGTCCTTTTCTTGTTTAGTGTCTCAACACGAAAGAAGTAAACTTGGCTAAAAGTTATTTGTAGAAACTGAGGTTGAGATGATAAAGACGGTAGGCCTGCAAACACGTAGGCTACACAAGACGGAGGTCAGCATAACACAGAGCGAGCGAGCGCCTCAAGAACGGCCATGAACGCCGACTGAAAAGGCGCACAGCGGCGGTAAACAATGTAGGCACAAACACATCCACGCATTCCCAGGCAAGAGGCGATGCCTATAAATCCGGCAGGCGTGGAAGTCCATGGGAGAGATAAATGTTCAGGCATTCGATTTTATTGTGCAAGTTAACCAACGTCTGGCTTACGCATGCTATAGGGTCTTTCGATACGTAGGGCCTCAGCCTTCAGACGCGTCTCTTCATTCCTGCGCCTGTGTTGTCCTGGCGTGGGTCTTGTGTCCGTGTTAGCACTTCGCTACCAACTATACTTAGTTACAACGTAAGAATTAATGTAAGCTCCGCCCACTGCGGTCACTGTTCCGCCCCTAGAGACCTTGCATAAATGCTGCATCCAATCACATTTGCTCGTTGGCATGACGTCAAGCACCATTCGCGTATTTCACATAGGTGATTTTCCCATGCAGACACATGTACGGGTCTCTGGTTCCCGGACGAAAAACATGAACTTCCTGGCAAACTTCAGCAGATTCCAACGTCACTCTTAAGGTAAGTATAATACTCGAAGTAGGGATGACCAACTTTTAATTATTACTATGCGTAGTATTCATATTAGCATCAAAAAGGCGCTTACGGTAACAATGGAAACAACCTAGCACGACTCTATTGCACAGATGATTGACAGGTGCGCTGAAGTTCTGGTGTCGGAGCATGTATTTCTTCACCATCTACAGCTAAGCCTTCAGTCATTCTAACAGACTGACACTCACCTGGAAGTCTACTGTTGGTGTTGTTGGGAGGAGGATTGGCGGTAAGGGGACCGAGTTGTTCAGCAGAAGCAGGTGCGTAAACAGGCGGGGAGGTGGGAGAGGAGGAAGGGCGTAAACAGGAGGTGGTTGAGGGTACGCTTGAGGGTAGAAGTAGTTGGGCATGTAGTAGTTCTGGCCCACCGGAGGCGGCGAGAAGTAGTTATAGAAGCCCGTCTCGTCTGCGAGAGAAAGCAATCCAGCCACAGCTCTGGTCAAGTGACTGTCGAGCAGGGGTCTCAAACACGCGGCCCGCCAACCTCTCGCTAGCAGACAGCGGCCTGCACGACTCTTTGTCCCATATTTTGTTTATTAAGTACTTACATGACCTATGCAGGAATCACTGGCATTAAACATCTTTTAAATGCGAAGCATTTCTTTGCGTACTGCAGGCACATTTTAGCGTGTCTATCTATCTATCTATCTATCTATCTATCTATCTATCTATCTATCTATCTATCTATCTATCTATCTATCTATCTATCTATCTATCTATCTATCTATCTATCTGTCTGTCTGTCTGTCTGTCTGTCTGTCTGTCTGTCTGTCTGTCTGTCTGTCTGTCTGTCTGTCTGTCTGTCTCCACATACATCTGGGTGCTCTCGTGATCACCCCCTTAACTTGGGGTGAACCAAATTTAGTATGGGAGGGTAAGATATATTACTCGCTGGTCAAGACATGCATAATGTCACAATGCCGTCACGTACATCGTCAAACCCTTTCCGCCAGACACGTTGTTACGGTTTTTGCTATCACTCAAGCGTCGCCAGCGCGAAGTCGGCGACGGGAATGACAGCGGGTTCGGTCGTTCCGTACGCAAGTAGAAACAGTGAAGAGATCGGAGAAGTGTTTGGACAAAACAAACAGCTTTACTTGAGCTATGGCGGCACGAGCACACTAAATACAACACTTCAAAAGAACTAACAATGAACAAATAGAATCAACAATGAGCTTACAAAAATACACAAAATGATTAAAGCTAAACTAACAATGGAATGAAATAAAACCGAAGAAACGCGAAAGTTCGATGATATAAACAGGTGCATACGTGTGATGACCGGCAGCGTTGCGTCCACGACGATCGGATGCGAGAAGTCCCGAAGATATCTGGCACGACTCCAATGTCGGTGGGTCTGAGTTGCAACGCCGATGTTTCCGGGAGTTAGCGCTTGAAGGAGATCTCGGGCAGGTTGAGCTAACCCGAGATTGAAGTCCCGATGCCTACGTTGCAGACGTGTCTCAACTAGGCGAACGGCTAAGTTTAGGTGGCCAGCCGATACAAAGCGCACACTAAAAACTTCTAGGAGAGATACTCGTTGATCTACTTCTACTCCATGCTTGTCAAGCAGCTAGACTGATTAGCAGGGCGATCTCCTGCGCTTAAATCCCCTTCGTGTCCCCTCACTCTCTTCCTGGGGAAAAGGGACCATCCACATGGGTCCAATCATGCGCGATTCAGTGTCGCAAAAGTCCGCCCTCAAAATATCTACGACGCCCCTTTTTAATTAGGGGAGGGTTCTCCAATAATCAAACGAGATAACCTGTTTGCGGTGACTGCGTAGGCGGCTCGTGCTCGTGCAGCTCTTTCCGTGGGAACGCATCTTGCCTCCATTCTCATGCCGAGCGTTTTGCAGCCAAAACTTCGGGGCTCACTGCGGATTTCCGTATACCTGCCGTCGCCTCGGTACTGAACAAAGAGCCAACTTCGGCAGCGGCACTCCCTTCCGCTGCTCTACGAAAAACAAGTCCCTGACGTCCAAGACGGTGCGCCGGTCAGCGGGTTGGGTGCGGCGCGCGTTAAAGCATGACGAGGGGTCGAAAAAGTGGCATTCCGTGACATTGCCCCCCCACTTTCGGAATGTTATCCATAACATTTTCACGCACGGAGGGACAATTTCTTCGACCCCAAAACAAAACACAACCAACAAGTGAGAAATAAGGACTGTCCTTCTCATTCACAACATGATACGCTGAATACATCAACGTAAGAACAAATTCAACAAACCTACTAGAGCACCATGCTTCCGTTGCACACAACATGTCAGTGCTTCATACCAACAAGAAAAATAAAAAGCCGTACATTGCATCAGACCAAATACACCTCGGAAATGCATACTACGGAAAGAAAAAACTGAACAAGCCATTTAGTGCGCTTCTCTGCGGTAATGAAATACCTTCATACGCACCACAGTAAGAACAACTAGTGCTCCAAGCCAAAGTACAGTCCACTCAAAATACACTTTTCTGCCCAATGAAACTCGAAAAGAAAACAGGAACGACAAAAAAAAAAACATTATCATGCCGCCGAGGTCAAAAGAAGCACTATTCCGGCTTAAGTAATTCGCGCTGTGGCGACATGTCGTTTCAGACTTCGAAGAGCCTCGTCTTGCGCTGCGGTCCATTTGACCGAGTTTGCTCTGCCCCTTCGGGTTATTTCAGTGACAGGAGCGCTAACTTCCGCGTAATTCGGGAAAAGTCCCCGATAGTACCCGGTCAACCCGAGGAACTTGCGAACTTGTCGCTTGGTCGAAGGCCGCGGTGCAGCTTTCATCTTCTCGCGTGTCTTACGCAGTGGAACATGTGGTACCCGGTTCCTCGGTGCAGTGCGCCTCTCTCTACGCCACAAAGGGCGTCTTATTGAACGGCCCGATGGCTGACCCTTTTTTCCTTCAGGCTGCGGTGCACAACCTGTCCCCAGCCTTCGCTGTGCCGCCCGTCTTCGCTTTCTTCTTTTGCGGCGACATTTCCGACCGACCTTTGCATCTTTGCCTTGAACCTCGCTTCGAGTTGCGACCTCGGTGGCGTCACGGTTCAAGCGTGCTTGTGCCCCACCTTCTCCACCGCTTGGGCCTTCCGATTTCTCCGCTTTGCCGCAATGTAGGGCCGACTCATCGGTGCTTTCCCTGTGAAAATCAACAGCTGCGCCCTGCTTCACGATAGCGCAGCGGTCCTGACGCTCGGCGTCCTTGCCGATCTTTGCGCCGTCTTCGTCCTCTTCTTTTTCGACCTCCTGAAGGTCATGCCCGTGTTGGGGCGCTAGGAAAGCCTCCAGCTCCTCGCTGACCCTATTAGGGTGACTGGGATCAGCCTCGGTCTCACACGGAAAGTCCTCCGAAACGCTTTCCGTTTTCGTCTCCATATCAGCGACTGTCTCGCTTTCTTCTTCTGTCTTCGCGCAATCGGAAGAGCGCGTTCCTTTCTCAGGCGCGATTTCAATGACAGCGTGAGCTACACTTGTCGACGGCTCATCACTCCGCCGCTGTGCCTCGATCTCACGCTTTAACCCTTCAATCTCTCCATCTAACGCTAGCATCCTTCTTCGATGTGCTATTTCTCTCCGACGTTCCTCTCTGGCCTGTTCCAGCTCCTCTCTGGCTAACTCCTGTTGCTCCTTAACCCATTCTCTGAGTTCCGGGCCCTCAAGGCCTAACTGTTTGCCGTACCCGATAATCTTCTCAAAATCCATCATCTCAATACTGCGAACTGTCGCTATACAGCCGCTAACCAGAACAGCGCGCTCACAATTCTCATGCTGAACGTTCAACTAGGCGCGACAATCTCAACTGCACGGATCTATCGCCAAACCGTCCGCACGCTTCTCGTTACCCTCACCGCTTCACTATTGTACGGAACGTCCTAGTCGCGGACGCCAGTTTTGTTACGGTTTTTGCTATCACTCAAGCGTTGCCAGCGCGAAGTCGGCGACGGGAATGACAGCGGGTTCGGTCGTTCCGTACGCAAGTAGAAACAGTGAAGAGATCGGAGAAGTGTTTGGACAAAACAAACAGCTTTACTTGAGCTATGGCGGCACGAGCACACTAAATACAACACTTCAAAAGAACTAACAATGAACAAATAGAATCAACAATGAGCTTACAAAAATACACAAAATGATTAAAGCTAAACTAACAATGGAATGAAATAAAACCGAAGAAACGCGAAAGTTCGATGATATAAACAGGTGCATACGTGTGATGACCGGCAGCGTTGCGTCCACGACGATCGGATGCGAGAAGTCCCGAAGATATCTGGCACGACTCCAATGTCGGTGGGTCTGAGTTGCAACGCCGATGTTTCCGGGAGTTAGCGCTTGAAGGAGATCTCGGGCAGGTTGAGCTAACCCGAGATTGAAGTCCCGATGCCTACGTTGCAGACGTGTCTCAACTAGGCGAACGGCTAAGTTTAGGTGGCCAGCCGATACAAAGCGCACACTAAAAACTTCTAGGAGAGATACTCGTTGATCTACTTCTACTCCATGCTTGTCAAGCAGCTAGACTGATTAGCAGGGCGATCTCCTGCGCTTAAATCCCCTTCGTGTCCCCTCACTCTCTTCCTGGGGAAAAGGGACCATCCACATGGGTCCAATCATCCGCGATTCAGTGTCGCAAAAGTCCGCCCTCAAAATATCTACGACGCCCCTTTTTAATTAGGGGAGGGTTCTCCAATAATCAAACGAGATAACCTGTTTGCGGTGACTGCGTAGGCGGCTCGTGCACGTGCAGCTCTTTCCGTGGGAACGCATCTTGCCTCCATTCTCATGCCGAGCGGTTTGCAGCCAAAACTTCGGGGCTCACTGCGGATTTCCGTATACCTGCCGTCGCCTCGGTACTGAACAAAGAGCCAACTTCGGCAGCGGCACTCCCTTCCGCTGCTCTACGAAAAACAAGTCCCTGACGTCCAAGACGGTGCGCCGGTCAGCGGGTTGGGTGCGGCGCGCGTTAAAGCATGACGAGGGGTCGAAAAAGTGGCATTCCGTGACACACGTGTGGGACATACCCGAATACCACGGTTGTGTATGTATGTATCAGAGGTATGCGGGTATGTGCCACAGCTGATTGACAGTTTATATCTACCCAGGAACGGCGAGAACAGACATTGGTATTTTTAACGCGAGGGCGTTAATAAAAATCTGACATCAGCAGCGTTGACCGATGAATAAAAAGAACAAATGCCAGGGTCCCAGCAGGAATCGAACCCCAGCATTATGCGTGGCAATCAAGTATTCTAGCCCAGAGCCACGCCAGGTCTGGGAACTGCTTTTCAAATAGACTTTAACGTTCGTGAACCGTAAATTGTGGTTGCAGTGCTGGTTATCCAATTTTATAAACATCACATATGTATTGATATGATACAACCGTCACGTCGGGTTACCGTCAATAGTAGTTAAGCGCGTGACAACGGCGCACACTGCATTATTTGTTCACGCGCCCAACTGAACCTTTTTGAAGTTAGAACTCCCCTACTGAATTGAGTTGATTAACGTAGGAGTGTACATGGCTACCATCCTCGCGAGCACAAGCGTTACATATCAACTTACCGCTTCTGGTGTCGCTAATACCCATGTTTGTCTCCTCATCGTTACACAACTGTAAACAACTGGCTATATAGAACGTATGCGACTGTTCAACATATATGTCTGTGGGTACATTTCTACGTATATTTAGCGTTATTTCGTAACGTTTCGCTCAATATAAAAATTACAAAACAGTCACCTTCCCTCCGCATGCTTCGCATAACATCGATTTCCAAGGTACGTGGGATAATTTGTTTTTGTTTTTTCTAAGAGGCGCCCCCTATGGTCACGATGTGTTGATACTATACCGGATGCATGGCCTCCGAGATGGCGGGCGCGCGGCGGGTTTCTCTCCGGCCGTCCCAATCGCACGGAAAGAGCGTATTTCCCGAGGTGGGCGTGGCACGCTTTTTTCTCCGCACCGCGGCGCGCTTACTTGGGATCGGAAAAGCTGCCGCGCTGTTGGCGCAGCTTGCATGTGGCGAGGAAAAAAAATTGTTTTGAGCTTTTATTAACCTCGCGCTGATTTGAAAATGTCTGGTCAAGGTGTACGAGAGGCCAAGTCAATGCCGGGGCCTATCGATCCTCAAATGGGCTTTTCTTTGTTGCTGTAGATTTGCGCCGCCTTTATTAGAGCACTTAGGAAAGCGATGCCTCTGCAAGAGATCCGCATGTGCTAGAAACTTACTATACTTCGAAATTTGGAGGGCTGTATAGTATGGGGGGTGCTAGCGAAGGAGAAGAAAAGAAAAAATTGGCCGCGTATCTGCGTGCTTCGCTGCAAATGTCGTCGAAAGACGATAGTCTTGTGCCGACTGCACTGCATGAGCGGCATGAGTACCACAATTTAATAGCTGGGCTAGCCGCTGGGCTCGTTTTTCGGACGTTTTCCGGGCGCGCTTAGACGGACGCCGGCGTTTCTCCGCTGAAATTTGGTCGTCGGTCTCTTCTCTGCGTTCTCTGATCATGTCTTTTAGAGTGGGTCGTATTTCATCAAGCGGCCATATATGTTTTGCCTTGCCTGAGACAGCGCTCTTCTACGATGAATCAGCCGCATCTGGCTGGCATTGATAAAACAGAAGAGGACGCCATCTACAGCGCTACCGGGGAACATCGGCTTGTGTTGAACAATGCTGCTGACAGGTGGCAGCACCACAGCCAGCCACAGCGTCGAAGTTAAATCACTGGGCGGAGACTTGTTTTGTACACAGCAGCGCCGTGTAATAAACACTAGGATCTTTATAATTACGTATCTATAGATTTTGTTTTAAAGGAACACTGTGAATAGTACTAAGGTATTGATGTTGTGCCTCAGGTATGCGTAATATTTGATTTTTAATTGCCCACGCTCACCCGTATGAACACATGCTTCTTGGTCAAGATTGGAGGTCGTAAGGCAGGGGGTTAAAGTTTGGCCAGCTAGCTGAATCGTGTGACGTGCCGACAAACAGACAAACAGACAGACAGACAGACAGACCAAAATTTTTCCGTTTAGGTATCCCAAGAAAGACTATCGTCTTTAAAAAGAACGATGATGAGGCTGGGCGTGATGA
>JALIZH010001325.1:0-23654 GCA_030522465.1 Rhipicephalus appendiculatus
CGAACGCTGGAGGGGTGGCTGGACGCGCGACAAGGGCAGCCATCGTCAAGTCACTTCCGGCCGCCACAACAGGAACAGCTTTTGGATGTGCCGTTTCGAGAGCTGAACGCAGGAAGCGATACAATGCCTATGTTTCAAGTCAAAATACGCGCAGGGCGTCACGGAGCGATGGCTTGCTAGCCGAAAAAGATTAGGCATGCATGCTGCACTCGGCTGAGGCCGCGATTCTGACGTCAGGGACGTCGCTCGCTTTAGCGGAAACCATCAGCGACCTTCTTATGTCGCCGACCGGCTGCGTGCCTTTTCTTGTCTTGGCAAAAAAAAAAAAAAAAGAAAAAAAAATCCCTACCTCCCTTGGAAACACGCCTCAGCTCATTTCCGACAAAAAAAAAAAAAAATTAATGAGATACCGGTGTCCAGCATGGTATCGTGATACAATCGATACATCCTAAAAGTATTTCACTACTGAGGTACAAATACATTTTTCAAATGTATCTCTGGTACAGAAAAATACAGATGCTCAAAAGTATCTCTGAAATACTATCGCGATACGCTTGTATCGCGATACTGCCCAGCCTTGGCGCACAGAAGGGACAGGAACACAGAGATACGACGTGGACGCAGCGCTAACTTCCAACAAATGATTTCATTTAAGAATTTACAACAAATGATTTATTTAGATGTTTTTTAAAAAAATTTTAATCTCTTACTTATGCGCCTGCGTGCGTTGCTTGCTATTTCCTACATTTTACAGCGAAAGCTGTCATGAGATCACAACAAGGGCCGTTTTTGCGCCGTAGTCCGCCGCCGCCGCCGCCAGTGTCCGTAACCTATCGCGCGAAATAAGAAAATACTAAATAAATCCCTCAAGAGGAAGGTATATAACAGCTGCATCTTACCGGTACTTACCTACGGAGCAGAAACCTGGAGACTTACAAAGAGGGTTCAACTTAAACTGAGGACGACGCAGCGAGCGATGGAAAGGAAAATGATAGGTGTAACGTTAAGAGACAGGAAGAGAGGAGAGTGGGTCAGGGAACAAACGGGTGTTAAGGATATCATAGTTGAAATCAAGAAGAAGCAATGGATATGGGCCGGGCACGTAGCACGTCGGCAGGATAACCGCTGGTCATTAAGGGTAACTGAGTGGATTCCAAGAGATGGCAAACGCGTGAGGGGGGAGACAGAAAATTAGGTGGGTAGATGAGATCAAGAAGTTTGCAGGTATAACGTGGCAGCAGAAAGCACAGGACCGGGTTGATTGGCGAAACATGGGAGAGGCCTTTGCCCTGCAGTGGGCGTAGACAGGCTGATGATGAATGGATGATGATGATGAATGAAATAAATAAAATACCTATGACAGAACTGGCGATCGAACCCGGGCCCTCTACGTGGCAGCCCACCACTCCACCACTGAGCTACGCCGGTGCTTGAAATTGCGTGGCAAACTGACCCTATATATGCAGGCTTCACGTCGGGTAAGGAATCGCGTTAACACGTGTAATAAAGCGATTTAGAACAGTAAAGTAAGAACCAGGCGTCACACAATGCGAATTGCGTAACGAGTGGGTCGTTAAGTGCTCCAACTCATTACAAAAGCCTCAGGCATAATTTTTCATTGACGTCAGCCACAGCATCAACACAATGCACATAATGCGTTACAAGTGTGTAGCGGGTACCGCGCTTTTCAGAAAAATGATGAATAATGGCATAGTGGACGCTTCCCCACAACACAAAAATTATGATTTATGGCGTAGTGGGTATCATGCAAGTGTGCTTGTAGTAGTTGCCCCAAGAGTGTTTAAAAATGCTCTAGAAAGGCCGCTCTTCCAGCTTTCCCTGTGACTGTGCTGCGCGTTCCGCGCAGGCCTGGCGGTCTTTTTTTGCGTGACTGCTTCGTAAATAAAATTGAAAGACACTTTGTACATTCTAAAGTGTGTTCGGCGAAAGCGTGTGGCCGTTCCACTGACTATGCCATGTCTTTTTTCTTTTACACTCTCAGTGGGATGACACACAAAGCGAATGTGTGCGTGTTTTCTTTTTTACCGCGAGTCGCAGCGAGACGCCAGACTAATCTTCCTCCGTTCGCATGCGTTAGTATTTTCTCGCGCTTTGTGCATCGTGCAAACGCCACAGCGTTCCAGCGCTTAAATTGACCGGGCCCTTTGTAAATTCGAAAGTGTATTGAATTGAACGCCTGTGTCCGTGAACGCCTGTGTCCATTGAGACGGCGTCGGTCAGAATGATTGCAAACGCTAGGCACAGCGAAGCTACGCAAGCAAAGAGCGAGCGCTGTAGAGTCCGACGCGACCGGCGTCCGTTTGCGCATCCCGGCGGCCACCTGGCTCCGTGCCAGAGCTCGGATGGACGGGACGGACGGACATGGACGGACGGACGGACGGACGGACGGACGGACGGACGGACGGACAGACGGAGGGACGGACAGACAGACAGACGGGTGGACGGACGGACAGACAGAGGGACGGACAGACGGACGGACAGACAGACAGACGGATGGACGGACGGACAGAAAGAGGGACGGACAGACGGACGGACGGACAGACAGACAGACGGACGGACGGACGGACGGACAGACGGACGGACGGACGGACGGACGGACGGACGGACACGGGACGGACGGACAGACGGATGGACAGACGGACACCGGACGGACGGACGAACGGACGGATGGACAGACGGACGGACGGACCGACGGACGGACGGACGGACGGACACAGACGGACGGACAGCGGACACCGGACGGACGGACAGACGGATGGACGGACGGACACCGGATGGACACCGGACGGACGGGCACCGGACGCCGGACGGACACCGGACGGACGTGAGCATGAGACATTAAAGGCTTTCGCCTTAAAATCATTTGTTGGAAGCTAGCGCTGCGTCAACGTCGTATCTCTGTGTTCATGTCCCTTCTGTGCGCTATAGGTGTTAAAAAAATAATTTATCAGTGTTTGTACGAGTGTGATTGTGTATATCCATAGTCTAGAGCGTATACGTCTGGAATAATATTTTATTACACGAAGTATACGTCAAGTGGTACCTTGTTTTTACCACGCAATGTAATTGTTCTATAATGCGAGTGTCTTCTTATGCCGCTTTGGGTCCAACGAAATCCACGAATAATTCGAGTATTTACGTGCGCTCCCCTGTTCCCAATGTAGGGCAGCTTACCATATTTTGCCATCCGGTTAAACTGCCTGATTTTGACATTTTCGCTGTTAGTCTGTTTCCTAAGTAGAATGGGGAAGGTTGTGTTGAAGGCCTGATGACCTTTGTTTTCTTTTTTAGCAGCGAAGCTGCATTATGGCTATGCGAAAGGCGAAATTAAAATTCGTTCGTCCTACGTGCGCAATAACTCCAAGCGCGTATGCATCACAGAAATGGGGCCGGCTCCGCTACTCCCCAACGGTCCCTTAAACACGAGGAACGGAAAACATGGGCGGACAACGCGAATTAAGATTTCTGGACCCACGTAACCAATAATTGAGGAAGACTTTAATAAACGGCCGGGATTAAATCAGTGATAAACAGCGGAACCAAGCGTTTCAGCGTCGATGGTTAACAGTCTATACGGACTGCTTGGCGGTGACTTATTTTAATCAGGTTTTATTACATTTATTGCACTCCATTATTTTGTCTCTTTCCGATGTTCTTTCATTCATTAAGGCCCATATTATACATACGGTATGTTGTATACCTGGTCTGCGCCATTAACTATTCCGGTTCGATCTGTCTGTGAGTTTATTATTTTGTTGTAGTTCTGCCATTTATCATACGCAAAACGTACTTTTTCATTCGATGTCATTTAAAAAAAATTTCCCATGCGAATTCTGAGTGCAGCTTCGTCTTGGGGCAAGGCCAAGTGTATGTGAAATTCTGGCTGTCCGCAAAGTATCGACCACGCCTTAAATCATAATTTTTGTGAAGTAGTACCGCACCCACTACGCCATTATACGTCTTTCTGTGGATAAGTGAGGCTAATGACGGTGAAGAAACTTTGCAGTGGGTGGCAAGCGTTAAACCACACACTCGTTGCGCAATTAGCATTGTGTGACGGCTAGTTATTTTACTATTCTGCCACGCTATATTACATAGGTTAATGCGATTCCTTGTCCGACATGACACCTGTATAGGGTCTTTTTGAAAATGAGTTCCAAGCACCAGCGTTGCTCTGTGGCAGAATGCTCGACTGCCACGCAGAGGGCCCCAGTTCAAATCCCATTCGATCCTTGGTATTTCTTTTTTTAGGGGCGAAGCTCCTTAGGGCGTAGGCTAGTCCGGCGTCCGTCGTCGTCGTCGTCGTCGTCGTAGCCACTTCTAGGTCTCAGAATAGTCACTAGACCATTCGACCATTGCATATCGTTCGACCACATGCAACCCACAACCATCCGACGAACCTGCATCGATCTCGTCTCGATATGGTCCCAGGTGCATATCGTTCGACCACATGCAACCCACAACCATCCGAGGAACCTGCATCGATCTCGTCTTTGCAAACTTCCCACTACGGCCCATCCAACAACCCCTATCCCTTCACTTTACCGACCATAAAGCAGTTATAGTGAAGGGTTCACGAAAGCCACGTCTAGCTACCATTTACGAACAATAAAATAATTTCGTTGTATACAGTATACACAGTGTTTGTCACGTCTTTCATGATGTTCTGGGTTAAATTCACGGAAGATTGACGGTTTTTACCGATGAACCTCCGGAGCTTCGCCCACTCATCATCATTCACTCCGTGGATATGCGTGGATTTTTAGGGGCGAATCTCCTTAGGGCGTAGGCTAGTCCGGCGTCGTCCTGCGTCGTTGTCGTCGTCGTCGTAGCCACCCCTGTGCGATGACGATGACGCTGCCATCACGGCACAGCACTGTGCCGCATAGTGGGTACATGGAATGTACCCACTATGCGTCATAACGATGACGATGATGACGCTGATGACGATGACGATCGCGATGCCATACAACACATGGCATCGCGATATGGTCTCACATGCATATCGTTTGACCACATGCAACCAACCACCATCCGAGGAACCTGCATCGATCTCGTCTTTGCAAACTTTCCACTACGACCCATCCAGGAATCGCTCTCCCTCCGTTTCACCGACCATAAAGCCGTTATAATGAAGGGGGAACAAAAGCCACGGCTTATGTAAACGGTAACCACAACCAACGAAGAAACGAAAACAAAACGGAAAATCACGGCTCACGAATAAAATATAAATTTCTTGTATATATACACACAGTGTTTGTCACGTCTTTGATGATGTACTGGGCGAATTTCACAGGAAGATTCACGGTTTACCGATGAACCTCCGGAGCTTCGCCCACTCATCATCATTCACTCCGTGGATATGCTGTGATTTTTTTTTCATTTCTATCGGTTGCGCCACCGACGACGACGACAACGGCGACGGCGACGCCGCTCAACGCAGGAACGGGCGCGAAGAGCTGCACTCTATAAACTGGGGAGGGCCGAAGCACGTAGAATTGGGTGTTTAAGCTCCGCTGATGTGAAACCTGGGGAGGGGTGAAGCATGCAGTGTTTTGAGAGAGATTTCTTTGATGAGGCATTAGTGGTGTCAAGCCTGAAACCGGGCATGTAGGGAAGGGTGTTTCCACTCCACTAACGTCGTCGGGAAACTGCGTCGGAATGCAGATTACCTAAGGTAATAATAATAATAATATCTGGGGTTTAACGTCCCAAAACCACGATATGATTATGAGAGACGCCGTAGTGGAGGGCTCCGGAAATTTCGACCACCTGGGGTTCTTTAACGTGCACCTAAATCTAAGTACACGGGCCTCAGACATTTTCGCCTCCATCGAAAATGCAGCCGCCGCGGTGGTGGTTCTTCTTATTGTTGCTGTTCTTTTAGGGGCGAAGCTCCTTATGCCGTGGGTCGTGCGTCCCCTGTAGTTTGTAGTACGTAGTAGCCACCTGCGTAACCAGCAGTATCTCCCTGTGTGATGACGATGACGCTGCCATCACGGCACACCACATGGAATGTACCCACTATGCGTCAGAACGATGACGCTGATGACGATGACGATCGCGATGCCATACAACACATGGCATCGCGATATGGTCTCACATGCATATCGTTTGACCACATGCAACCAACCACCATAACGTCTTTGATGATGTACTGGGCGAATTTCACGGAAGATTCGCGGTTTACCGATGAACCTCCGGAGCTTCGCCCACTCATCATCATTCACTCCGTGGATATGCTGTGATTTTTTTTGCTTCTTCGTCCCTGCATGCCCGGTTTCAGTTACTTATGGAACTAACGCCGTCGGCTATTTGATGAGCTAACTGCCTTCATCATGTTTAGTGGACTGGTGGCGAGTACAGGGATTTGCCCATTGTGGCGCACACCCGTTTTTATGATGGTCCGTGACTACATGACACACCGCGACGACAGGAAACGCCGAAGGCTAGCCCTATAAGGTGCTTCGCACCTAAATGCGAACTACAGGAGCGCTAAGCACGGGCAGTCACGACACAACTGATGCACAGATCTTAAGAAAGAAGGAGCGAGTCGCCTGGTTTTCACAATAAGGTAAATGTCCTTCTGCTCAGTATTTGCCTATAAAGCGAAACAGTTTTATTGAAGATGTCCAGGTGGTGCCACGTGTCCTCCGCTGCTCGGCCCCTGGACTAGTAATTGTGGCACGGTGTAAAATGATCGATCACGTACTTGTCGGTCCCGGTGCAGTTGAAGATATCGCGGAACTTCACCCAGGTTTGAATAAGGTACATCAACCTGCAGTGACAGAAAAATGAAAGAAAAAAAATGAAGAGCTCTTGCCTCGTCCGAGGGATATGGGGGGGGGCAAGCGAAGTTTTACCTCTGCGTCCCTGGCGAACTATTTCTTTTCTTTTCTTCTTTCTTTCTTTATTTATTTATTTATTTATTTATTTATTTATTTATTTATTTATTTATTTATTTATTTGAGTTATAAAATATTTGCCTAACACCAAGCCTGCGCGGAAAGCACAGCACAGACACAGCGAAAGCTGGAAGAGCGGCATTTCTAGAGCCCGTTGTAAACTCTCTTGGGGCTACTATACTGCAAGTGCACTTGCAAGGCACCCACTACGCCATAAATCATAATTTTTGTCAAGTTGGGAAACACCCATGACGTCATTATTCGTCATTCTGCGGAGAAGCGAGGCACCCGCCACGTATCTGCAAAACACATATGTGCACTTTGTTGATATGCAGTGGCCGATGACAATGAAGAATTATATGGCTGAGCCACTTGCAATGGGTTGAAAGCTTTAAACGACCCACTAGTTTCGTAATTCACATTATGCGACACACAGTCGTTATCTTATTTTAGTACATAATACAAAGTACAGGTTGCATGGAGTGTGCCCCAACAGGAGCATAACTATGCTATTACATCACAACATGGTCATACCTATACAACAACATCATGAAGCTCCTGGACAAACGCCGCATTTGAACTTATCTTCACAATGTCAGTGGGTAACTGATTCCAGGCTCTAACTGTATTGGGTAAAAATGACTTATACGCGGCACTTTTAGAGCATATTTCTTTCACCTTTAGATCGTGATCCATTCTCGCAGACAAGTAGCCTAATCAGGTCTATGCAAATATTTCGTGCGATCAATCCATGTTCGTGAATGGTAGATGTCGTGGAACAATTTCAATTTGTGAATGAAGCGTCTTTTCGAAGACTGTTCCATCGAATTAATTTTTTTTGTCTCAGATGCACTGAATTGCCTTGAATAATTTCGAAACACAAACCACGCGGCTCTATTCTGTAAAACATTTTCGGACGCGCGCAATCGAACGGGCGACTTCTAGTTCCGCAGCGCGCTGCGTTAACCGCTCGGCCACAGAAGAGCACGTCCTTCAGCATACTAACTGCGAGCCATTTATATACACCATTCACCGCTGGCGGTACGCCGATCTCGGGGAATATCAGCGTGTTCTCTGCATTACCAGCGAAATGGCGCGAAGTGCTCGCTCGGCGCCCCGCTCGTTGCGATGCGTTGGCTCGTCAAAGTGTACTTTACCCTACGAGGCGCAGTCAGTGTTGCCAGGTATGGCTCTATATATAACCAAATTGGGCTACAGAAAAAAAGCTTTGGCGTCGACTTGGGAGAGTTGGCTATGTGGCTATATTTGGGCTACTGAACATCGGCAACTTGGTTTGTTTGGGCTATAAGCGGCACCACAGAGGTGACTCTCATCGGGCAGAAACAAATTTCGAAACGCGCATTCACATTTGGTCTTCAAAGGGCCGAAAGCGGCAAATTCACCAGAAATCTGCACGCTTCGTCGCCTAAGCGAGCGGGAAACCGCGCGACGAGCTCCATCGGTCTCTGACCATTTTCGCCCCGGCGGCAGCGGAACGCATTTCCGCCTCTCTGGAAGCTGAACTTTGGCTGTCCTGACATATGAACCGCGTGATTTGAGGACGCAAATGCAAACTTAAGGCCAAGGAGTTCGATATGTATTTGTATAGGTACAAGCGGAACCTTCTGCAATTTCGCCGATTCCGTAGAGGTTAATCTATTTTTTTTTAATCAGATTTCAGGCGCAACGCCGGTATGGTGTGTACTGTAGAACCAGGACAAGCCTGAGCGACTTCATTGCAAAGAGTGACGAATCATACACCAGGCCGCGGTCATAAATAATGAGCTCACGCGTTTCACCCAAAGTCATATTTCGACGCTTCCTGTGACATCTGCGTTGCCTGGAGCAAGTTTACCCCAAAACAATTTATTTCTTTATCTACCGCATTACCCATCGCGATGGGCTACTGACTATGGTGCTCGACTGCAGACCGAAGGTCGCGAGATCGAATCCCGGCCATGAAGATCGAATCCCGGCATTTCTATGATGGCAAATGCTACAGAGGCCTGCGTGTTTACAGGCCTGCGTGTACAGAGGCCTGCATCAATGTGAAAATGTAAGTCTAAATAAAAGTGCATATAAGAATTGCTATATTTGGCTACAAATACTTTTGCTCTTTTTTGTCTTTGGCTACATTTGGGCTAAAGAGTCTGGCTACGCCGCCTCGTCCGACCTGGCAACACTGGGCGTAGTCGCCCGAGCGCGCTTATCTTGTGATGGGGGGGCACTTTGTACGTCGTTTGCTTTCGCCGGAAAGATTGCGTTTAGGTTACAGTGCACACAAAGGTCACTTCACTCGCTGCAGAGGCCCATTTGCGAAAGAATTGCGCTGTTCAAACACAGTGAAGTAACAACTGCGAGACTTTAAAGTTCGCGCTCATCCTGTGTATACCTGTGCGTACGTTTCGTGCGTCCTTTGTGCTTGAGCAGCGCATTAATGTCAAGCTGTGAACGTTGTTAGTTCGCGCGCGTCCTGTGTCTGTTTTTTTTCGTGAGTCTTTTGTGCTTGAACAGCGCGCTCCAAGTGTTGACCTGCTTGCCGTTCTTCGCGTGAAATTCCAGTTTGTTGCTATCGCATTCATTGCTTCGCCCTTGCGGCGAAACTGTGCCCCCCCCCCCCCTCGTTGTGAGCGATAGCTACGACAGACACCGGCGACGGCGGACAGCTACGCCACCAAAATCGGCTGTTGTTGCGAGTTCATAAGAGCGTATGCTTTACAAGTCATGAGCGCCTACGAGCACTTTTCATCTTGCTTTCTTTAGGTTGTAGCTCATCTTCGCAGTGAAACAGTTTATTCATACTGTTTACTATGAAATGCTGTAATACGTGTGCACACGCTCACCATTGCTTACGGTTCAAGTTTGGCGGTTTTTCCGAGCGGAACGTCCTTATATCGGCGTCTTCTTTCCTGCAGAAATTCTTGAAAGCAAGAGAGACAAATAAAGCTCGTTATTGCCTCATTGAACAAAGAATGCTCACTTTCCCGTAACTACAGCGGCATTCTCGGAACGTTGCAATGATTTAAAGTTATTCTGACTAGAGAGAAAGGGTAATGGAATTTTCTCTATACAAATAAGACCATGCACTTTAAATTTTAATTATGGAGCAAGATTAGAGGGAACAAAGGGTACAAAATTGTACCGGATAAGACTAAGATTCTTGCCACCTTTCCCGTCGGCAGATGCAGCACGTCTCAAGCTTAAAATTGACCTGTCAGCTATTTGTCACTTCATCTTCTAAGGGCTGTCGCTCCAAATTTTACTTAAATGAGGCAACATTTTATGGAATTTTACGTAAGCTCGATGTGTCTGGGCAATACTAGTAAAAGATGGCCGTTATCCAAATCTGTAGAGGAGGGCAAGCAGCATATATTGCATTGTTGAATAAAGGAAAGAAGTGTAAATTTCCCGCCGCGGTGGTATAGCGGTTAGGGTGCTCGGCTGCTGACCCGAAGGTCGCGGGTTCGATCCCGGCCGCGGCGGTCGCATTTCGATGGAGGCGAAATGGTAGAGGCCCGTGTACTGTGCGATGTCAGTGCACGTTAAAGAACACCAGATGGTCGAAATTTCCGGAGCCCTCCACTACGGCGTCTCTCATAATCATATGATGGTTTTGGGACGTTAAACCCCAGATATTATTAAGAAGTGTAAATTTAAAGGCTCGTTTTCTTTGTTAGACACAACATTAATGAGAACTAACAGACAGACAGCTGCGCAGACAATGAATGAGCGATGTTGTGGCGGAGCCCACGAACCATAAAGAATTTTGGTTCGTGGGCATGATCTAAAATTGTGCGTCGATTTTCTTTGCCTTTTTTCTTTGTGCGTGCGCGATGCGTGTTCCTTATGTGGTATTTCTTGTAGTATTGTTTTGCTGGAGCGTATGTGAATCCGCTGACGCGCGTGTTTACTAAGGCATAATGTATAAGTAAGAAGCGGTACCCTGTAAAAAAACATTGTCAGGAGTGTACAGCGTGCTATCTATGTGTCCATGTGCCTTTCTTGTATTCTTGTCTGTATATATTCAGAAGTAGTATAACGTAAGATTTAAGATGTCACTCTAAGACGGAAGCTTTACAACACTAGTTGATCTTGCCTGAATATGTTTTTTTTTTTTTTTTTTTTTTTTTTTTTTTTTTTTTTTTTTTTTTTTTTGTTGGCGATACTTCTTTCGAGTAACGTTGTGAGCTATAGCTACATTCTGTATGTACGTAGGATTATCGCGTTGCGCTGCTATGCTGCCGCATGAGTGTGTGGGCATGTGTCGATTTAGTTCACACCCCGTATGCTAATCTGAATGACTTAAATGACGGGAATAAACAATATTACATAAACATTATTGTGTGCACTGTACGTGTCGGACCCGACCTGGCTACAACGTCGCTCATTCATTGTCTGCGCAGCTGCTGTAACTTGGACACACTGGCAGAAAATTAGTATTGTCTACGTTGTTTCCACCCGGCTTTAGCCTCCTGCCACTTAAACGGGGACAAGCGCAACCTACAATCAATCTCCACGCTTACGCATCGCTTCGACAACTGCCAAAGAACATTCTGCGTGGAATTTTTTTTTTTTTTTTACATTTCTGCTCCTGCGTTGATGCCGCGGTTTTGACGTTGTCACACAAAGGCCCCACTTCGTGTCCTGAACACGAACCTCGCATGCTCCTACACGCATATGTAGAGCTGTCATTTTTATGAAAGGGAACACGCGAGCGCGTGGCCCGCGCGCTCCGGCGGCTGCTTGCAGCGCGTTCAAGCGGGAGCGAGAGCAACCACAGCCTCTTTTCGAGTCATCTAGTGGCGAGCAAAACAACCAGTCATTGGTGATATGGAACCGGCGGCAAGATTGCAGCCCCCCCTCCCCCCTTCAAGGTGATTACGCAAGATGCCGCGCATCTTGCGCGGCATCTTGTTCCCTTTCATAAAAATGACAGCTGTACACTGAAATGTGAATTCGGGCTCCCGTACACCCAGATGCAAAGTGGCATGACCGCGTAAGGCTTACACTTCCAAAAGCGATAGCGAAAAGCTTGTCCAAAGTAAGATCCGGGTGGTCGTGCAGAAGTATTTTCTCGGCGTCCGGCTTGGCTTTCGCCTTCCAACTCTCTGCTTTGGTCATGTACAGCTGCAATGAATGAAAGCGTTTGTCCATGATTACAAAAGGAAATCGAATACATTTGAGAAACTTGTTATGCAGCCCCCAAACGAGTTCAGCTAGAAGAAACTTCAATGTTTCAGTGCAGTAATACAGTGAAATTAGGCTACTAGTAAATTGCACGATTATCGGTACAGCGCCAAATTGATCGATTCCCTTGAAAGCATGTACAGTACGGTCCACTGTTAAAGGGAACACTCGAATGTGCATCTTTCAAATTACTGTGCTCCTAACTACAAGTGGAAATATAAAAAAAAACTTTTCGTGCGTGATTCTAGTCTGTCCAAAGAAACAAGAACCGTGAAGACCCGTCCCGTAGCCTTATGCAAATTCTTGCCACTATCTTTTTGCGAGATAGCGGAATCTGAACATGCCTTGCACGCGAGTGTTCCCTTTCACAGTGGACCCGTCTGTACATGCATCCCATCTTTTGATAAGGCACAGCTATCAAAAAAGCGGAAGTTCGAGCAGCGAGCAACTACAGATAACAGAAAAGATAAGACAGCACTCACATGGTGCAAGAACATCAGCAGGTATGGTTCTGCATGCAAGTAATCGTATTCTTCCGCTCCAACACTGGCCTGCGTGTGATACGACCAAATCGAGTCAAAAAAGTGTAGACAAGCGCGACAGATTAATGTGAAATACTCGAGCAATTCATTTCATGTCTAACTGGTTGGTTTCTTTCCTTTTTTCTTTATCGGGTTTAGCGTTACAACGTTACTCAGGCTGCTTAGAGACACCGTAGTGGATGGCTCAGGACAATTTCGACTACTGGGGTTTCTTTAACGTCCGCTTAAATCGCACTTTTCAGATCCCTTATTCAACAAGACGCGAGTGATGGGGCCTTTACGTGACACTGTAATCTTGGAAATTATCTGTCCGTTTGGTTCATAGCATCACCGCCTGCTTGAAATTGGTGCTGTGGTGTAATATTTATAAAGCACGTGCCTCCTGACCCTTGACCTCAAGGTTCTAAACAGAATGCTACCAATACTCATTTGATTTCTTCCCTCTATCGTATTTCACTGTGGATTTTCTCTCTTTCTTTTCTGCTTCGTAGCACCCAGTCATTGTCATGGTTTTAGTGTTCATACACCATGCCCTTATAGCAAAAATGTTTTGGGCTAATTTACAGACATGCAACATTTACCACCAGCAATCCATCTTGCCATCGTGTATGGCTCTTTGGCTATTACTGACATCACTTTAAAAACGTGCACGGTATAAGGTGGCCTCCGTGATCGGCCTACCTTCGAGCAAGTTACCATGTGGTGACATCGTCATGGGACGTTACGTCACGTGAAGTCAGTGATGTCATGATGACATCATGTTGTGGCGTCATCGCGCGATGATGATTTTAGCATCGCTCGTCTCCGACGCCTCCGCTCAAATTTCGCGTTTGATGAGGCATCTAAGACTTTCGCCTTAAAAAATGTACGGTATTTATTAAATGCGAAGCATTTCTTTGCGTACTCTATCTATCTATCTATCTATCTATCTATCTAGCCGCCTACGTCTGGGTGCTCTCGTGATCACCCCCCTTAACTTGAAGTAAACCAAAATTAGTATGGGAGGGTAAGATGGTCTGACGAATATGACTCCCTGGTCATGTCATGAATAATGTGACAATCCCGTCGCGTACGACGTCAAACCTTTTCCTAGCAGACACGTGTGGCACATACCCGTATAGCACGGGCGGGTATGTGCCACAGGTATGCGGATATGTGCCACAGGTGATTGACAGTTTATCTACCCAGGAACGGCGAGAACAGACATTGGCAATTTTAACGCGAGAGCGTTAAGCTGACATCGGCAGCGTTGACCCGACGAATGCAAAGAATAAATGTCAGGGTCCCAGCAGGAATCGAACCCCAGCATCCTGCGTGGCAATCAAGTATTCTAGCACAGAGCCACGCCAGATCTCGGAACTGCTTTTCAAATAGACCCTAATGTTCGTCAAACGTCAATTTTGGTTGCAGTGCTGGCTATACAATTTTATAAACATTACATATGTACTCCTGTGGTATAGCCGTCACGTCGGGTTCACGTCAATGGTAGTTAAGCGCCATCCACTGAAGTTGATTTATGTAGCAGTGTACAGGGCTGCCATCCTCGCGAGCACAAGCGCTACATATCAGCTTACCGCTTCTGGTGTTGCTAATACCCATGTTGTTGTTGGCATCGTTACGCAACTGTAAACAACTGGTTATATAAAACATATGCGGCTGTTCAACATGTCTGTGCGTACAACATTTGTACATATCTTTAGCGTCATTTTGTAACGTTTCGCTGAATAAAAATATTACAACACAGTCACCTTCCCTCCGCATGCTTCGCTTAACATAGATTCCCAAGCTACGTGGGATCTGCCGAATTTTTTTCATTATTTTGTTCGACCATCAAAGTTTACTCTTACAAAATGGTCACACGTTGCATGGGGCACAATCTTTCCTTTTAATTATTTGCAATAATAAATTGGATTGCAAACAAAAAAAAATGACCACGGACTCTAAAGCATGATGCATTGCTCAAATCGGCGCCAGTCGCAACGATAAAAGCAAAATAAATCTATTACATATGTAAAACTCGACGTGACCATTTCTTCTTTACAAAGGAGGCGGTACAGACTCCCGAGCGCGCACTTGGTCAAGACACGTTACGCCACGTCAAGAGTGGGCAGGCTAGAAGTGGTTGTTTTTTTTTTTTCTTTTTTTTTTTTTTTTTTTAGGTGGCGTTGGACTAATTTGGATATAGGAAAGCACGACGGTAACGCACAGATGCAAAACTGAAATCTGTTTACCCCTATGTTGCTTAACACAAAGTCAATGCAGGGTCGACCAATACTCCAGACTTTGTCGGTATCGAAGCCGAGGGTATGTCGATGTTTGGCGTTTTTTCGTACAGACAGCCTACAAAGAAAGCACACTGTCAGCGTCACTGAATCGATAATACCAGGTTCAAGCCACAGAGCTTGCGCAGGCCTCAACACAGTGACGTTTCAGAAAAGTTGAAGATTCACTTAAAGGGACACTAAAGGGAAACAACCAATCGCTTCGTATTGTCAAATTACGCTCTGAGAATTCCGATGTTTTCAATTTCACCATCATAAGTTTATTAATAAAGGGGAGAATCAAGATCAAAATTTCATTTGGAAATTTCCTGCCGAAATCTCCGCGACTGACGTCACGGATTTCAAGGTGTATTTTTCCTATTTTGGCGACATTTGCTCGCGAAACTCCCTCATACTCCCTCATACTCCCAGCGCTTGTCTTCGTGTATCTACTTCGTCCTTGTGTCAGTGTGTGCGTTGTAAGCCATTATGAATCTTCACCAACTAGCCCAGTCAAATCCCTGATACTTTCTAGAGTGAGTCTGAGTGAGTTTCACCTTCTTTTGCCGACCTGTGGTCCTATCTACTGATCTTCAGCATTACTATTAGCCTTGCTAGGATTCACGTTTTTACTCACGTCTACTCACATGTATTCAAAAGCAGTATCGTTCATACATCATTTCAATATTCATTGATCAGAGGCGCGAATTACGTAGGGGGGTGCCTTGACCACCCCCTGCTCACCAACTCCTCCAGGGAAGTTCTTGGTAAATATATAATATGTTGTCATCTATTTCAATAAAAATGACCTTACTGGTTTGCGAGCACTCAGAACTCGTATCGAAGGCACTATATCAAAAGGCGCCAAGAAGAGCACCGATTACGTGAGATATTGGTGTTAATGTGCATTGACACCATGGTCGAAAAAGCTAATTTTAGGCTAACGGACTCGTGAGTCGACTCACTCGGACTCGCTCCGACTCACATCCAGCCGCGAGTCTGAGTCTGAGTGCGGTGGGCTCATCAGTTATGGCGTCGTGCTACTGAACACGAAATCGCGTGTTCGATTCCAGAAACTGCAGAATGGGGACCAAACTGGCCCCTGGTCAGGGGCATCGCCAGGAATTTTTCCCGGAGTGGGTGGGGGGGGAGGTGTAGGGGGAGGCGTTGGGAACTACACTTTGCGTATGTCCGCGCGTGCGTGTGTATGATTGCCATGCAGAATTGAAAATTTTTGGATGGAGGGGTGAGGGGGGCTGTATCTTTTCAATTTCGCATACACATGCCACGGCCGCTGGATGAAAAAGCGCAGCGCTTGTTCATCCAGCGGCCGTGTACATGCACAATTGGAAAATTTTGGGGGGAGGGGGTGAGGGTGGTCCGAGCACTGCTGACTACGCCAGTGTCCAGGGGGCGTGAGAGAGGAGTAATTATTACTACAGCCTTCACGACTCAGTATACCATCACTATTTCGAAGGCAAAGTGCGGGTCTGAATTGGATAAGAATCTTCCATAGAAGAATGCAAATCTTCACTCACCTCGTTGTGACAGGATTGTCGCGAATTGCCTTAGCACGGCCCACCAGAATAAGGGCAGATCCAATGGACTGCAGTGAAATGACACTCAGTGAGGTCTTTGATAATGTATATTAGCGATATGCAGTTTTGCTGGAGATATAGAGCACCTCATGTGATTTATGTGTTAAAAGTATAGCTACAGAAAATTACACACAACAGCCTAAGCAGAGTAACTTTGCCACGTTTATGATTGGAACGTAGCTATTACACCCCTTTGAGTTGTGCCAGTTAATGTTACACAGCTACTAGACCACTTTCCTGTGGCTAGCTTTACAGCGATGCGGTTAGCCAAACTAAGGGCAGCTGTCACAGCGCGTTCAAGCGCAGTTTGATTGCGCTATGATGCGGAAAATGTAGATTCAGCTCTTTAGGCATAAACACGCACAACAGACAAGCCGCTGCGCGTGCAAGTATAGGACCTCGTCTCCACTTAAATGACGACAGCTGCCTCCATTAGTTGGGCGCATTGTCTGTAGCGCAGGGAAGCGCATTTACGGATTATGAAAACGATCTACTACTATGACTTAAAGTCCCTAGATTCTTTTTTCTGTTCCTTGCTAAGTACCGACAAACATTGAAGCGCCACCGATGAATCTCATTGGGTAACGCTTGTTTTCGGCAGCCATGTTCTTCCAAACGCTTTTCCAGCGCCTGGTGAAACGCGTCCCTCGCTCACTAATGACAGCTAGGGGATTAGCGGAAGGAGAAAGGTGCGTCGCGTTCGCATATTGTTCGCTGTAAGAAGCATGGCTAACGTACTTCGACTTAAGTGGCTTTGTAGACCTTCCAAGTTAGGAAGAACACGGCGGCACTTTCTACGGACTTTACTATGACTTGTCGCCATGCGCAGTTCCCACTATTAATAGAAATTATAGGTACACTCCAGGCACATTTTCCCCGTCGCCGTGAGATTCCCTATAAAGTCGAAGGGCGATAGCAGCGGCCGCGCATCGTATGCCACATGTGCGAGTGAAGCATGTGAGGGCTGCTAGCGATCGCGGCTGAAGCGGAGACGAAGGCCGCGTTCACACTTGGCCTCGAAAGAGGCGAAACCGGCAAAAGACACCGGAAATCTGCTCGTTTCGCCGCCGAAGCGGCCGGAAAATCAGGCGGCGAGAAAATCGCTCTCGGACCAATTTTTCCGGCACGCGATAGCGGATCGCCTTTCCGCTTCACGGCTTTGGCTGTGCTAGCTCAAACCACGTGACGTAAACAACCGGCCACAAGTTCAACATGGCGGCACAGGCGTCGGCGGTGGCTCGCATCGGCGCAATTGCAAACTACCCGTGCAGCACGACAAAGCTCACGGCCTCGACAAGGACGCGTTCATCGAGTGCCTGGTTTGGATTACGATCGCCGAGAACGCTGGAATTAGAAGAAGGTGCTGCAGCAGCGAGTCGGCATGCCCCAACGCGTCTCGCGTTTGCACAATCGGTTGAGACCGCCGCCGCCGCTGCAGTGGGGTCTGCTCGTGTTGTTTCTGCTGGTGTATCTCCCGAAACAAGGTTTGAAAAGGTGCAAACTGTTTCTTTTCAGTGCCTTGCATGCATAACTAGAATTCGGTACGAAATTTAATGCTCAGGAAACGGGCAAAATGGAATGCATTCTCAAAGTGGCCAAGGCGGCGGCGGCGGTGGCATGTACGAGGGGGCAGAACGAATGTGAACGTTTCCGACGCGCGCGGACGTGGTTTTCCGGCCGCTTTGGCGTTTTCGCTTCTCAAGTGTGAATGTGCCCGAAGCGTGCCAGTCGTTTACGTCTCGCGAATGGCCATGTAAGGATCCCGAGGGGGGCTGCGTGGTTCCAGCAGAAACTGCGCACTTTGACCGGCGTTCGCGCGCGCCGTACCGTGACAGGGATGAACAGACGGCTCATACCTTTGTGCATGTTGTGTTCTAATCGCAATGTTAGCGTTGAAGCCCTAGGAAGCACGAAGGTCCCTTCGCTAGCTACAACGGCCGCGTTTGCGTACGCCAGCGTTTTGCTGAGTTACGTCAAATGGCATGCTAAAGGAATGATCTACTACTTGTCTTACTTCGTATGACATTCCAATTTCTTGCAATTGCATTCGTCGCATCGCCCTTGTGGCGAAACTGCGACTTCTTTTAATGTCCTGACGTGCAGAAGAATGCTTCATATTATTTCCGTTGACAGACATGGAATGAACCACTACCTGTCATAACAAGGTTTCTTAGCGCTGTGCTCCAGCCCTTCTTGTGCAATTCTCACTTTTTTTTATGTACGGCGGTAAACGCCTAGAGTGCCTCATCAGACACTGGGCGCGGTGTGCAAATGTGATAAATAAAAGTCGGGGTTTGAGCATAGGCGTGCGCAGGGTTCCCCTTCAGGGAGGGCGAAGGTTCGACGCAGCGCCCGCCTCCCTATTAGGTCAATGTACGGGGCTGACTTTGCGCCACACCCCTTTAAGGTGACTAGGGGGGCGGCCGCCCCCTCTGCCTCCCCCTCTGCCTCCCCCCTCCCCCGTGCACACGCCTATGGGTTTGAGCCAGAATTGAACCCGGGTATTCCACGTGACAGACACGTGTTCAACCACGTAGCCATGCTATCGCTTGAAACCACTTTGTAAAAGACCCTACGCTCTAAACGCGGCAACCGATAAATGTGATTTTGTGCACCCATAGTAGGGTTAGCAAGTTTAGAATGTGTGCGCTCAAAGCTAATGTAACCCTTACTGTATAGGTTCACAAAATCACATTTATCGGTTGCCGCGTTTAGAGTTTACGCAGACGTCAGTCATGTCGGTCAGGGAGT
Organism: Rhipicephalus appendiculatus; assembly: GCA_030522465.1. Lineage (NCBI taxonomy): Eukaryota > Metazoa > Arthropoda > Arachnida > Ixodida > Ixodidae > Rhipicephalus > Rhipicephalus appendiculatus. The sequence goes on from JALIZH010001325.1 coordinate 19,266, forward strand.
CTCGTTAACAGATGTAATATTGCGAAGCAGAAGTGTAAAAATGCACCCGGAAGTCACAACACGTCAATTGTGTAACGAATGGGCAGTTGAAAGCTGCCACCATTACAAAGGGCTCAGCTATAATTCGTCATCATCATCAGCAGCAGCAGTAGCAGCTGCATCAACAAATGTCTTTGCGACGCACGCCCTAAAACACACATGACCATCTTCGCGCCTCGTCGGAAAAGAAGGAAGAATTAATGTTCATTAATGTAAGCCCTACACAACAGGGTTGAATAAAAGGGCAACGACGGCGATAAGGCTTTCACCTTGATGTCTCTGACGAGGGACTAAGAGGCCCCGGCAATATCCCGTTATTGCCCTGCATACATTACTGTGTAGAGGCGCATGTTAGCGCAGCCTTACATGCCCTCGTCGTCCTTGACGTTAGTCATGGTCCGTATCCTCTCGTAGAACAGTGGCGGTATGTCTGCACAAACAAGAAAAATGGCGTTACTACACAATCATGTAAGCGCCTGCTTGCAGCAATGTACGACCTTGCTCTGAAGCGAAAGTCAGGGAATTACTCGGATGAGAGGAAAAGGGTTCATTGACCCCCGAAAGCAGCTCAAGCGACACGTTGTCGAAACCGAAGTCCACCATTCTCCGGAGAGCCCTAGCGTGTGGTTCGGGCCTGCGAACCTGTGACCACTTCCCGAGGTAATTAATAATTGCTGGCGCTTTACGCAGGAAAACCATCATGTGATTATGAGGCACTTGCCGTAGTGCAAGACTCCGGATGAATAGCGACCGTCCTATAGTGTGAAGCTAGATCTATGTACATAGTTCTGCTTGCATCTTTGCATGTGGCCAACGTAATTTCTGTAAGGTAAGCGATTATTGCGTATATCCAAGCTGCACAAAACAAACGCAGACGCGTAAGCGTGTGAGATGCCTCTTGAAGAGCGCACTCTGTAACCTTCCCATTGAAAAGTTTGCCATCGCCTGTAGACTTGTAAAATAATAATAATAATAATAATAATAATAATAATAATAATAATAATAATAATAATAATAATAATAATAATTGTTGAAGCTTAACATTCCAGAATCACGATACCATTATGAGGGACGCCGCAGTGGAGGGCTTCGGAAGTTTCGGCCACCAGGGGTTCTTTAACGCGCACCTATATCTAAGTACACGGGCCTCAAGCATTTTCGCCGCCATCGAAAATGCGGCCGCCGCAGCCGGGATTCGACGCCGTAACCCTCGGGTAACAGTTGCGAAAGGGGCTAATTATAGATGTGGACATAACAGTAGCGCCATAGGTCGGCAAAAATTGCGGAGCTCACTCAGACTCACTCATGAAATGCATTTTGCGCTTAGGACTCACTCGGACTCAGATTCACCAAACTTTTTTTCTGAGCCGGACTCACTTGGACTAACACTCACGAAAATAAAATTTTCTTCAGCCGGACTCACTCGGATTCAAACTCACCAAAATATTACTCACCCGGACTCACTCAGACTCAGGCTCACGGCTCAATCTGAGTGTGAGTGAGTTTGAGGGAGTCGACTCATGAGTCCGTTAAGCAAGAATTAGCTTGTTCGACGATGGTGTCAATGCCCTTTAACACCCATATATCACGTAATCGGTGCTCTTCTTGACGCCTATTGATATAATACCTTGGAATACGAGTTATGAGTGGTCGCAAACGAGGAAGGACATTTTTCTTGGAGAGATGACAAAAGATGAATTTACCAAGAATTTTCCTGAAAAAGTGGGCAGGGGGAGGTGAAGGCATTTGCCTACGTAATTCGCGCCTCCCCTGATCAATAAATATTAAAACAATGTATGCACGATACGGCCTTGGCATACGTGTGAGTAGACGTGAGTATAAACGTGAATCAGGTAATGCTTATAGTAATACTGAAGATGAGTAGATAGGACCATATGTCTAAAAACAAGAGTGGAACTCACTCAGACTCACTAAATAAATATATCTGGTGCTTGGGACTCACTCGGACTCATACTCACCAAAAATAGACCTGAGCTTGACTCACTCGGACTCACACTCGCGAAAATTTTCTTCAACTGTACTCACTCGGACTCAGACTCACCAAAATATTACTCACCGGGACTCACTCAGACTCAGACTCACAGCGCGATGTGAGTCTGAGCGAGTCCGAGTGAGTCGACTCATGAGTGAGTTTGCCGACCTATGAGTAGCGCCAACGTAAACTTTTAAACCTGGGCTGAAATAAAGACAAAAAAATTTACCGAACATATGGTTATTTATTTTCACGAAAAATCCAAGTTCACGATTGTTCTTGCCACCGCCGAAATGGATCGGTACTACAACCGCGCTGCACCCGCCACGGGGCTATCTAAGGTGGCAGTTTTTTAAATGCGAAGCATTTCTTAGCGAACTTCGGCGACTTTGAGCGTATCTATCTATCTATCTATCTATCTATCTATCTATCTATCTATCTATCTATCTATCTATCTATCTATCTATCTATCTATCTATCTATCTATCTATCTATCTATCTATCTATCTATCTAGCCGCCTACGACTTTGTGCTCTCCTGGCCGTATCGTTAATGGGATTTATACCAAATTTGGTATGGCATAACATGACTGTATGACGAACATAAATGGCTGGCCATCTCATGAAAATCATGACTAACTTGTCATGAAAAGTATGATTTACATGCCACGCTCATGGCGCGCTCGTGGCCGTTTCGTTGGCTTGATATACACCAAATTTGGGATTGAGTGACATGACTGTATTGCGAACATAAATGACAAGTGGTAATATGAAAGTCATGACTTCATGAGCGACATGACTTGCATTCCACGCTCATAGCGCGCTCGCGGCCGTTTCGTTAGCTTGATATACACCAAATTTGGTATTGAGTGACATGACTATATGACGAACATAAATGACAAGCCGTAATATGGAAATCATGACATGTCATGAGTGACATGACTTGCATTCCACGCTCATGGCGCGCTCGCGGCCGTTTCGTTAGCTTGATATACACCAAATTTGGTATATCGCGACGTGACTGTATGACGAACATGAATGACAAGCCGTAATATGGAAATCATGACATGTCATGACTATGAGTGACATGACTTGCATTCTACGCTCATGGCGCGCTCGCGGCCGTTTCGTTAGCTTGATATACACCAAATTTGGTATTCAGTGACATGACTCTAGGGCGAACATAAATAACAAGTCGTAATATGGAAATCATGACATGTCATGAGTGACATGACTTGCATTCCACGCTCATGGCGCGCTCGCGCCCGTTTCGTTAGCTTGACATACACCAAATTTGGGATTGAGTGACATGACTGTATGACGAACATAAATGACAAGTGATAATATGGAAACCATGACTTGTCATGTGCGACATGACTTGCATTCCACGCTCATGGCGCGCTCGCGGCCGTTTCGTTAGCTTGATATACACCAAATTTGGTATTGAGTGGCATGACTGTATGACGAACATAAATCACAAGTGGTAATATGGAAACCATGACTTGTCATGAGCGACATGGCTTGCATTCCACGCTCATGGCGCGCTCGCGGCCGTTTCGTTAGCTTGATATACACCAAATTTGGTATTGAGTGACATGACTCTATGGGGAACATAAATGACAAGTCGTAATATGGATATCATGACATGTCATGAGTGACATGACTTGCATTCCACGCTCATGGCGCGCTCGCGGCCGTTTCGTTTGCTTGACATACACCAAATTTGGGATTGAGTGACATGACTGTATGACGAACATAAATTACAAGTGGTAATATGGAAACCATGACTTGTCATGAGCGACATGACTTGCATTCCACGCTCATGGCGCACTCGCGGCCGTTCCGTTAGCTTGATATACACCAAATTTGGTATTGAGTGACATGACTGTATAACGAACATAAGTGGCAGGTGGTAACATGAAAATCTTGGCATGCGTGTCATCTACAACCCCATTTTCATGCCGCGCTCATGGTGCGCTTGCGTCCAGTTCGCTAGCTGGATATACACCAAAATTGGTATTGCGCGACGTGACTGTATGACGAACATAAATGACAGGTCCTAACATGTAAAACATGACATGCAAATTATGTAAAGCATGATTTGGTCCTTCCTGGCTGCTTCGCATTACATCGATTCCCACAGTGCGTGGGATCTGCCGGCTTTTTTCTTTATAACCAGGAACTTTACGAGCGAAAATCCTGATATGGTTATGAGGCGCGCCGTAGTGGATCCGTATTATAGCGTCCGTGTATTCTCCGCAATAAATTTAGGTCACTAGATGTTCCTTCACGAACATCTAAATCTAGGCACGCGGGTAATTTAGATTTCGCTTACGTTTAGATGCAGTAGCCGTGCCC
>JALIZH010001329.1:0-25617 GCA_030522465.1 Rhipicephalus appendiculatus
GTGTAACAACATTGTTAAGAAACTAAAAAACCGAAGCGGATCAGCTGGGCAGTCGTGGTGAGCGTCGTATGGGCAGGAGGATAGCATTCCTTATGGAGGACATCGCACGAACTTCAGCATGGTAATAGGTTCGATGGAGATTGGGCTTTTCTCCGCAAACAGTTAACTGCAATCAATTTGTTCTCGCATCCGCAGGCAACTTCCTCAATTTCGTGTTAAACACAACAAAAGATTTGTAGACAGCGCGTTGGGCGTGGTGTGCATGATCCCGTGCAGCTGTGTAAAAGTGTACATAGGCCGGTCGGGACGCTGCATTAATGTACGTCTAAGAGAGCACCATTCAGGAGCTTCACATCTTGCAGCCCGTTGCAGGGCTGCAAGTGCGGCTGCTATCTTGTTTTACGTGAAACTGAAATCATTTTTCGAAGTAGCAGTCAGCTAACTCGTCAGATGACCGAAGCTGGCGCCAAAGAAAAGTCTTCTTCTTCTTCTTCTTCTTCTTCTTCGAGCGCCTTGATGATGATATTAACGCAGGCAAAACCACATATAGCACAGTCATTTGAGCACGCGCTCGCGCCAAGGAGAAGTATTCCTCTTGTTCTTCGAGCGCCTCGATGATGACAGAAATAAATAGAAATAAAGAGAAAAAACCGGAAAACAGAAAAAGAAAGAGAGAGAGGAGGAAAGAAAGAGAAAATGGAAGAGACTCCAAAGAAGGCTGCCCAGCTCCGCACTTCCTTCAGGCTTGGCACCACTAGGGCGAAGCTGTCTTATTTGAAGAAGCTTACGTTTTGTGCTGTCGACCAAATATGGGTAAACCCCGCTGGAAATAAATTCCGCTAGCTTCCTGATTGTCTTCTCGGCACAGAGAGACTGACCCGTGAGAGTTGCGATGGTCGGACTTTGACCGAGTACCGAAGGGCACTTCTTCAACTGCAATGCTATTCTCTTTCGGATTAACCAGAAGGACTCTGTCTGCGTAGTTTCACGTATCTTGCGGCAAAATAACCGTCTTCCCTTTCGCCAACAAGGTCGCGAACAAAAATAATCGGCAAACTCCCGTATCCATTCTGTACGAGGTCAGCTAATTGACGCCATTGTCTGTACGGGACAAAAGCCGAGATCTTCGATTACACTTTCCGGCGTGAACCGAGCGCCGCCTACCGCGTGTACCCGCAAGTATTTATACTATAATCTCATCCGGGCATCGGAATTGTGCACATGTGCATGCCGTCCCCGACCGCGTTTCTTTTGCAGGGAAATTGCCACAGCCATTATACGCGTTTCTCAGCCTCTAGTTGGTTCTGAGGCCGACGTGTGTATGCGAGCAAGGGTGACCACGAGGCCGCAATCTTATAGTATACAATGGCTATACTACGGGTAGTATGCGAATGCCGCCCAGCTGCAGGCACATCCGAAGTATAATGTATTTCTCAGACACTCGCAGTAAGGAGAAAGACGCTAGGCAATGCCTAATAGAAATTTTGCAATGGTCTAATAGGACGTTCTGTCATCCGATCTGCAACTAACTGGAATTTCTTGCTCAGCTTCGTTGTTTTAGAAGTTAGTTAATTAGTCATGCCTAATTAAGCAATTAAATGGAACACAACAATACTTATTCCACGGAATATGCAGTACGGAAAGCTAGGAAAAGGGGCTGAGCTAGCGGAGAGGACAACAAGGCCTGAAGCCGTATACCACATATACACCATGTGTCTCACAACCTGAAAAAGTTCAGGCAGCTTCGCACTAGTGGTGCCAAGCCTGAAGGAAGAGCCGAGCTGGGCAGCCTCCCTTGTTTCTCTTCGGTTTTCTCTTTCTTTCTCCTCTTTCTCTTTCTTTTTCTCTTTTCCAGTTCTTTAGGGGCGAAGCTCCTTAGGGCATAGGCTAGTCCGGCGTCCGGCGTCGTTGTCGTAGCCACCACGTTGTCGTGGCTGTGCGATGACGATGACGCTGCCATCACGGCACATCACATGGAATGTACCAATTATGCGTCATAACGATGACGCTGATGACGCTGATGACGATGACGATCGCGATGCCATACAACACATGGCATCGCGATATGGTCTCACATGCATATCGTTTGACCACATGCAACCAACCACCATCCGAGGAACCTGCATCGATCTCGTCTTTGCAAACTTTCCACTACGACCCATCCAGGAACCACTCTCCCTCCATTTCACCGACCATAAAGCCGTTATAATGAAGGGGCAATGGAAGCCATGGCTTATGTAAACGGTAACCACGACCAACGAAGAAACGAAAACAAAACGGAAAATCACGGCTCATGAATAAAATATAAATTTCTTGTATACACACAGTGTTTGTCATGTCTTTGATGATGTACTGGGCGAATTTCACGGAAGATTCACGGTTTACCGATGAACCTCCGGAGCTTCGCCCACTCATCATCATTCACTCCGTGGATAAGCTGTGATTTTTTTCTTTCTTTCTTTCTCTCTTTATTTCTACTGCTCCATTTCTTTCTGTTTCTATTTCTCGCTTGCTTCCCTTTTTTTTTCTATTTTTGTACGTGGTTTTGCCAGCGTTACGCCATGCTACGACCGCACATGACAGACCGGGCCCATAAAGTGCTCCGCACTTAATATCATGATCAATGCGCTCGACGAACAAGATGAAAAAGACTTCTGTGGCGCGAGCGCGCGCTCAAAATATGCTACAGATGGCTATGCTATTTATACACGTGGTTTTGCCGGCGTTACGCCAAGTGATGACGGCACACGACAGCATACGCCAGCACACAACAGCATATATACACGACAGACCGGGGCCCGATAGTTCTCCACACTTAAAAAATTACACCATCTCCCGCTAAAGGGAACCATGTGTAGATGTGAAGCAGCGGGCGCTAACGCTTACACTGGCCGTGGCGTTGACGCTGGCGCTATCGCAGCGTTGCGCAGGAGAGAAAACTGAGGAGGCGCAAAGCACGCAGTGATGGAGCGGTGTTTCCTACTGGAACATGCCAATCGCTGCTAATGGGCAATGAGAGACAGAAGATTCCGACTGTACACTGAGACCCGCAGTGTGCTTTTAGTTAACGCGCACGCTGCGAATTTTTATTGTTCAACAACGCACAGGAGAAATCTCCCACCGGCACCACCTTGGAGGTCAAGATCCATTGCCATATATACGCGATGGACAGTGAACGGTTGTGCAGCGCGAGCAGTCGGTTTTTTCAACCAAGAAACTCGCTAGCAGACGCTGCCTGCGTCGGCGTCACGAGGCGAGAGAGGGGGGAGCGTAGGAGAGGAGAGAGAGAGAGGGGGGGGGGACGCGCATGCGCAGTGGGGTGTGGACGCTGTGGGCAGGGATGCCTAGAGGAGAGAGGGGGGAGCGTAGGAGAGGTGAGAGAGGGGGGGGACGCGCATGCGCAGTGGGAGCCCAGGCAGGGATTCCTAGAGGAGAGAGGGGGGGGAGCATAGGAGGGGAGAGAGGAGGGGAGGCGCATGCGCAGTGAGGGTGTGGTTGCCGCGGGGAGGGATGCCTAGAGGAGAGAGAGGGGGAGGAGAGGTTTTTTTTTTATTTTTATTTTTTTAAAGGGTTTGCGCATGCGCAGTAAGGGAGGCCACGCCGCACACCACCACCGGATTAAGCTTCGCCATAAGATGCTTCACATCTAAAAGAGATGCTAACAGGCACGAGGTATCCGCCTTGTTTTCGGCACCGCGCAAGCTAGCCCAGTTGTGTCCGCGCATACTATCTGATAGTACCAAGAAACGCAGTTGTTCAAAAAAAAAAAACACCCCAAGCCATATGCAAAATGTGCTACAGGTGTAGTATACATGTTTCCGTTATCCGGCGGCATGGCATATGTCGGCCAGACAGGACGCTGCGTGAATGAGCGTGCGAGGGAACATGAGCTGTCTTCAAAGGGTAAATATGGAACGCACTTGCCCGCGCATTGCCGTGCACATCAGTGTGAGCCACGGTTGGACAAGATTAGGATTCTTGGCAGAAGCAAAGATACGGCCGAACGGGAATTGTTGAAAGCATTTCATATCAGAAAAATCGGGGATTCATGTATGAGCGACACATTTATTTCCCTCTTCCCAGCGGAAAGTCGTTTTAACGCGATAGCGTTAAAGAGCTCGTTTCGCAGAAATTCCGGCGTCGGCGGCGGCGTCGTTGGTTGTGAGCGAAAAATCATCATCTTGTCCGTGACCGAAAAATCGAGAAAGATGCAAATAAAATAAATTATAAAAATTTCCGGGTCCGAATGAGCATCGAACCCAGGTCGTCTACGTGGCAAGTAGGTGCTCTACCACACAGCCACGCTCCTGCGTGGGATTACATATAAAATAACTTCCTCTGCTTGAAGATGCAGTGAAAATAACTTTCATGCTTTACAAACACACGCGTCCTGTATACAGGCGTCACAATACAACATGTAATATCGCAGTAATATTGCGTGGTACAAGCGTACATTGCCATCGGGCGTCAGAAGATGTGAATATCATAACGACATTGGGGTTAAAGGCCGTCCACCCATTACAGAAGGCACACACGATACTGCGCGTATTCCCTTAAGACCACGTAGTGGGTGCATAGCAAATTCGAAAACATTTCCCGCGCATAATTGCTCGTGGTTTAAAGCATGCTACCCATTAAATAGTATGCACTAAGTGATTGAAGTACGCACTAGGGATAGGATATCGCTATCGCGTTCAACTCTTTTAGGCGAAGCTTAAGGTCCCCCCAATTTTTTTAGAAAGTGTGTGGATGGTGTTGTGATGTGTGCAGGTATGTTGTTTGGCACTTTGCGCAGGAACGTGGTTGTTATATAGCCTGCGTACCATGTTGCAATAAATCAGTCGAGAGTTAGCACTCACATTGCTGCTCTTTCGTATACCTGTTTTCGTCGTTTTGCGCTAAGTGACCACAATTGTTTAGTCAATAGAAGTATGAACCGACTAGTCCAACAGCAAGTACTTCTGCGGATAGTCAGCAACACTCATTTGGTCATTAAATGGGTCGGTACATATTAAAACTATGGCTAGAATTAGCTGGGGTACCCTGTATGGCCATGAAGCGCGGCGGGGTCTGTTTTGCCCAGCACACCCATTTCTTTTTTCAGTTTATAACTATATATAGTGACCATGAGATTGGTCCGCGCGATTGTCTGACTCAGTCAAGGGCGTTTCCTCGGATAACATCCGCGCAGTTGATAAGGCTCACACGGCGCAGCCCGCGATGCTCGGCCTTCGATGAAGCGTTACGTTTATGCCGGCTTTGATTCGTATCTCGCACGAGGTGCTATCTATATACATACACACATGTCCTTGCAGTGACTTGGTCAAGGGCGATACGCAGTTCGACCTAGACTGAGGTCAGTGGGCCGATTTGATCGAGCCGTTCATGCCTCGCTGACCTTCGTCGCGCTCCTTAAGAGAAGCATAGCGGCAAATGTATGGTATATATCCGTGTGAGCGTGCATTTTGTTGGCTCGTGCCGATGGCGTGCAAAACACCCGTGCGTACGCGTTCCAATTTAAGTAATTTTGATTTTTTTTGTTTTCCTATATCCGCGAAACGTTTCCTTGATCTGGATATCTACATTCACCCAGTGCAGCATTCATGCAGCGCAATAATCTCTGTTACTGTTACGGTCTGCCGCGTCCTCATATAGAGCTTACATAATCTGCCGCGTGATGTCATTGTGCTCGCAAGGCGTTCGGTTGGAGGTTGTTGCGAGCACTGCGCTTGCAATGCCATCCAGATAGTGCACACCTTCTAGTCATTGAATGCGATGTGTTTCGCGAACGGCGATAATACTGACCCTATCAGTTTAGCTCTATAATCGCGAGGTTAGTCAACTGAAGATTAGGGCTCTATCAGCTGTCGTAATGTTATACTCGTATGAATTCGATCCTTGGGCACCGGCATGCGCGAGGGACATCTTTGAAGTATCTCACCTAGAAATGACTGCCGTTTGCGCGGCGCATTTTGACGACCGATATCCGGAAACTGACCCGTACTATTCTCGGCATTTCAGATAAGCAGATGTGACGTCATATTGCGTCTTGAATTGATGAAATAAAAACAAGAAGGTAGTTGGAAGTAGAAAGGTCTTTCCTTCATGGAGGAAAAAAAACTTAAAGAGGGGCTATAATGTGCAGCCAGGCTTCGCGAAAGGATCACCTCTCTGACATTCTCTGTCCCTGAGCTCATTGGCCAAGTCTGCGCATCACCTGTTGAACCCTGGGAACAGCGTGCGTACGTTGCTTATTTTGCGGTAAGCTTGAAATTGTGCCACTAGCTAGAGTTTCTATCAGTTTCATTAGCCTATGTAGGTCTCGCTTTATGCTCGCCACATTTCGCCCCTTTAGTTTTCGGCCCTATTGACATCGCCGGTATGCGATAATCAAAACAACGATCGACTGCAAAGTGACGCGCAGGAGCATATTCGTTGCATATGCCAAAGGTGTTGTGTATCGAATAACCCACATCGCGTGGAATAATGTATGTGTGCCACAACCCTCATGTAGCGAAAGGCGTCGGTCTAGGATTAAAGGGGCCCTGCAACACTTTTTGAGCATGCTCAGAAAACGCTGCCGATCGGTAGTCCAGGCTCTCGAGAACACGCGAGCCAAATATTATAGCGCAGCACGCGGCGTGGAATTCACAATAAATTCTCAAAGTCAGCCAGAAGTTGCTTTCTCTTCTCTCTACAAATGACGTTGCGTACCCAAAAATCACTCGTCACCGACGAGAGATTTTTTTGTATCAGCCATTGGCTGATTTGAGCATGGCGCGCTCCGCGGCGGCGACTTGTCCACGCGTGCGCGCGCGATTGCAATGAAAATTCGCGTATTCGAACAAAAAAAAAAAAAAAAAGAAGGAGAAAAAGCGCTCAAGATCACGAGGCGCGCGTGACGTATTTTTCTTTCCCCGTGCCATCCCTCCCTGCTTAGCTTCCAGCGCTTTCGACGGGACGAGAGAAGAGAGAATGCAATTGCAGCGTGCGAGAAATCTTTGTAACTCCACTCGTACTGGACGGATTCCAAAAATTTTTGCGGCAATGAATTCGTGAGGCAATAAGCTCCTTTAGTGAATCCATTCCATGGCTACTTGGAAAAGTGTTGCAGGGCCCCTTCGTATACAAGCACTGCACACGCTTTCGCTTCAAGTCTTCAGTTCGTGCACACATTGCCACACTCACGCCCCAAAATACACGGGCTATCCAGGAAATGTTCTAGAGTGTTCCCGATTAATTTAGAGGACATCCTGAGAATGTCCGTGACAAATCCGAAAAAACTCTCGAGTAACAAAACGCGTCATCCGTCGGACATCCGAGATCACTGCAGGTGGGATTTGAGTGGGACGTTAGACGTTTCAGTTCCACTTATGTGCTTTTATGTGCAGAGCTTTCCGAAACGATAACGACGAAGACGATTTGTAGAGAAAATCATGCTAGAACAACTTCACCTTCATGTATTATCTTATTCTTGAGAAAGGTTCTGCTGCGTCAAACAGGATCCCTGTGCGAAATCCAATCTGTTTTGTAAAATTTTATTGGAATTGAATGTGGTGCACCATGCCAACAACTGCGACAAGAAATTGTATAAATCAATCAAACTACCGCTGCTTGCGCAGCAGATTCATGTATGTGAGTAGAATGTATCCCTACGCTACCCAGTGCCCACTGCCTATACTGCAGCAGACATGTGCAGTGCACGAGGCATGCAATGAACATAACGAACATGCGACGCATCACATCGATACTAAGTAATGCGTAGTATGTATGCATGCAGAAGAGCGTATACAGTAGTCGAGTGTTCGGTTAAAGTTCGTATGGTCAGGCATTGGTTGTTATAAACACTGTCACTGACCAAGTCTGATGAAATTATCCGACGTTTCGGATAACCGCATATGCGTTCCTTGTTCTTTTGTTCATAAGAGCAGCTGCTTCTTCAAGGCCTTCCACCGGGCACAGCAGGCACATTTAGCCAATAAACTTTTTCGCGCCAATGGTATAGCGAAATGCACAAACTATGATGTATGCATGAACTTGAGAAGCTTAGATACGGGCTACAAATTGATCGAAAACTCGTTTCTTTTCCGAATTTATCACTGGGAGGCCGGCTGCAATGCATGAGCTGAAAAAGACCTGTGTGGGATCTCCTTGGGACGTTCGGGGCGTAATAATTAAAATAATAAATAAATTTCAAGAAGCCTAGGTGGAGTCCATGCCAATCCCACCAATTCGCAGGGTATTTAATAAAGTTCTTTGATCTGATCTGACAGTGCGTACAACATATCTCTTATAGGCCGTCTCCTAATGTACACTGTCGTCCTTTATGAAAGGGAACGCGCGCGAGCGCGTGGCCGGCGCTCTGCGGCGGCTGCCTACAACCCCATCTACCGATATCTAAAGAAAGCACGTCCGCTTTCCGCGTCATCTATGGACAAACAAAATAACGAGTCATGACTTTTCGACAAGCGCTGCGAGATCACGCTCCCGCTCCGATATCGCAACGGGCGGTGCCGCCAAAAGCATACGCGTTTTCTTTAGCTGTCGGCTGATGGTGCTGTGGGCAGTCGCTACAGAGCGCAGGCCACGCGCTCGCGTGTTCCCTTTCATAAAGGACGAGAGTGTACATTGACATACATTTTTTTAATGGTGATTCCAAATCCCACGTTCCCAATATGTCCGTGTTTGCGAGTTTTTGTGCCGGGTAGGAAGTCGACCGGACGTCATCGCCGGGATTTGGGGTGTTTGACTCTCTTTGGGATGTCCCTTGGTCTATTTGTGTCTATATGAGATAAGAGCCAACATCGTCTTTAGTGGCCAGATATCGTAGCGACACGACGTGGCTGTCTCGAATTACATATGCCGGTTTTACTTTTGTTTTGATGTCGCGTTTCATTCCGTGTGACGTGAACCCGTTACAGGGCGGCCCTTTATGAAAGGGAACACGCGAGTGCGCATGGCCTGTGCTGTGCAGCGGCACAGCCATGCTATATCCACAGGGCCATACCCAGGAATTTTTTGCGGGGGGTGTTTATGTGTCGAACGGCTAACTTAGGCAACTAGCGGTCGATGTGAAGACATTTGTATCTTTAGTAGACAGTTATAGTATAGCGGGCTTAGCGGGATAGCGGGCTTAGCGGAATAGCGGGATCGAAGTGCGCATGTGCTGTACGCTAAAAGACCCGTAGCGCGTACCGCACGCACGCTATAGACAGTTATAGTATAGCGGGCTTAGCGGGATAGCGGGCTTAGCGGAATAGCGGGATCGAAGTGCGCATGCGCTGTGCGCTAAAAGACCCGTAGCGTGTACCGCACGCACGCTATTTTTCAGATTTAGCGTTACCGTGTTTTCGTGGTCTACGTAGTGTACGTAAAACATGGCGGCGGTTTTGGACGCCCGCTTCGAACTAAATTTAGCCTTGGTGGGGACGGATCCACTTCTTTAGTAGCTAACGACTGTGCAAAATGGCTTCACTTGCCTTCAGGTAGCTTCGACGACCGAGTATTACGGATAGCTTAGCCTAGTTTTTGTGATCGCTTCCCATTTCGAACGTCCCTAGGCCTAACTAGAAGATCGGTGTAAACAAATCCGCAACATAAAAATTCGCGCTTTTGGTACGTGGTTTATACTTATTTACTTTTATTATTACTAAATAAAAGTACTAATATTGCTGCGCGCAGGGATACAGACGAGAATTCTCAGTTTTCTTTTTTTCTTTTCACTCTTTTTAATGCATTCACCCTCCGCTAGATGACGCCACCGTGCCAGCTTGGGTACGTAAACGCTATCCCGCTAAACTATAACGCGCTGTCCGAAACGAACGTGTGCGGCACGGTAACGCTAGTCCCGTAACTCCCGCAATCACGCTAACGCTATACTATAACTGTCTTATATTTCAGATTTAGCGTTACCGTGTTTGCGTGGTCTACGTAGCGTACGTAAAACATGGCGGCGGTTTTGGACGCCCGCTTCGAACTGAATTTAGCGTTCGTGGGGACGGACCCACTTCTTTCGTTGCTAACGACTGTGCAAAATGGCTTCGCTTGCCTTCAGGTAGCTTCGACGACCGAGTATTGCGGATAACTTGCCTAGTTTTTGAGATCGCTTCCCATTTCGAACGTCCCTAGGCCTAACTAGAAGATCGGTGTAAACAAATCTGCAACATAAAAATTCGCGCTCTTGGTGCGTGGTTCATACTTATTTACTTTTATTATTACTAAATAAAAGTACTAATATTGCTGCGCGCGGAGATACAGGCGAGAATTCTCAGTTTTTTTCTTTTCACTCTTTTTAATGCATTCACCCTCCGCTAGATGACGCCACCGTGCCAGCTTGGGTACGTAAACGCTATCCCGCTAAACTATAACGCGCTGTCCGAAACGAACGTTTGCGGCACGTTAACGCTATTCCCTTAACTCCCGCTATCACGCTAACGCTATACTATAACTGTCTAGTATCACCCGAAAAGTTAAAGCAGGAAAAAATTTCGGGGGGTGTCAGAACCCCCCTCAACTCCCCCCTAGTTACGGCCCTGTTGCCTGTGCTGTGCAGCGGCACAGCCATGCTATATCCATAAAGATATATAGCGTACGCAAAACTTGCGGGCGTTGCGGGCGTAGCGTTGCGGGCGTCACTTAACGGGAGCCCGCAAGAGGTTAGCGTATGACGCATGCGCAGTTGCGGCAAACGCAAACGCAAAGCTTTGCGTACGCTATTCTAAAACTCTCTATTTGGCGATCAGGCATGGCGAGGAGCTGGATGCGCAGCGATGACGTCGGACGACGTCAGAGAACGCTCCCCGCGATGCGCCCGCCGTGAACATTTAAGCAGTAAGCTGATTATCGTTATTTTTAGTGCGCAACTGTTACGCTTTTCGTTATGCCGTCAGGCGTTCGCAAAAACTGTCATCATTGTGAATGGCCTCTACCCTTCTAGCGCGTGCAACGCAATAACTCGGCCGGCGCGCGCTTTCTTCGTCCTCTTCTGCATCTTCGGCCTCTCTCCGCGAAGGTGTGCGCGTGGCGCGCGCTCTCCCGCTGCACCGGTTTGTCCGGCATGGGATGCAATAACTCGAAAGGGGAGAGAACTACCACAAAGAGAAAGAAAGAAAGGAAGAAAGAAAGAAAGAAAGAAAGAAAGAAAGAAAGAAAGAAAGAAAGAAAGAAAGAAAGAAAGAAAGAAAGAGAAACGATCTTGGCGAAAAAATTTCTTGACGAAGTGGGATTTCAACCCGCGTATCCTCGATCCAGGCGAGCATCGTAACCACTCGGCTATCGGCACGCTGAAGAGCCAAACATAGCTTTGTGTAGCAAAAGCGTGGGAAAGGGAAGTGAGGGTGAGGAGGAGGGAAAGGAGGGGGAGAGGGTATAACATTGCATACGAAGGAAGAGAAAGAAAGGAAAAAAAAAGACAGAGGAAGAAAGATAGAAAGAGAGATAACCAGAGAAATAGAGAGAAATATATAGACAGAAGGAGATAGAAAGAAAGAGGAAGGGAGAAAGGGAAGAAAGAGAAAGAAAGATAGAAAGAGCGAGCAAGAGACAGGAATATTTATGCAGATAAATAAAGAAACGGAAATAGACAGACGCCAGAAAGACATAGAAAAAATACAGAGAAGAAAGAAAAGCAAAGAAAGATGTGATGCAAGAAAGAGAAAAATAAACAGAAGCAAAGAAGACCACCCAGCTCCGCAGTCTTATCGGGCTTCGTACCACTATAAAGTGCGAAGCGGCCTTAATTTTTTAAAATTTTTTTATTTTATTATTATTTCTTTTTGCCTACACATTACGGTATTTATTGGCCCGAGCACCCAGTGACGCTCTAGTTTCTCTACAAAGTACTTCCGGTCGAGCGCTGACTTCCGGTATTCCGAATATTCTTAAAAAAGAAGTCTTTCTGAAAAATAGAAATTGATGTTTTCTGGTTCAAGTTACCATCATATTGGATACACATGATATCGGAGGGCGTAACTTTACTCGAGATAAGGGTCAATTACCTGTCATAAAAGACTGGGAGGAGGGGGGGGGGTGAACAAGGGGGCAAGAAGCCACGTCAGCGGGCCTAGTGATCTTGAGCGCTTTCTCTTGTTTTTTTTTTTTTTTTCTTTTCTTTGAACGCGTCGGCTCACCTTCCATCTGATCACGATCGCGTTATATGTAATCTTATAGTGTCTGTAATTCTAGCTTACTGCAGAGCACGACGCCAGTACGTGGAGGCGCGCCGTAGCGGCCGCAGTAACTGCGCAGCGCGAAAAAGGTTCACATCAGCCAACGGTCGTCTCCACCTTTCGGTGGTGCAGTCGGGACCAAGATGACGTAGCTTGTCGAGAGAAAGAGCGACATACTTTAAGCTCTCTTTGAAACGTGACTGCGAATCCCATGCCGCGTGAAGTGCTATAATAATTGGCTCACATGTTCACAAAAGCCTCGACGACCGATAGGCAGTGTTTTCTGACCGTGTTCAAGAAGTGCACTGCAGGGCCCCTTTAATGCCTACGCAATAGAATCTCCATTAGTGCTGCAACAGGGCTTCCAACTTGGTGCTGCGATCGGGTGTTTTGTCTATCGCACTCCGGCATCGTATTCTTTTTCTTTTTTTTTAAGGCAAAAGCCTTAGATGCCTCATCAAAGGCGAAAACTGACCGTCGGCATTGACGTCCCGCGTCGGCTGCGTCAGCGTCCGGTGGCGTCGGACGGCACACGAGTGATGAAATAATCACCATGGGATGACGTCACCATATGACATCATCATGACGTCATGGATCACCAAAAAATGTGACATCACCATGACGCCACACATTCTGGCGTGACGTCAAGTCACATGACGGGACGTCACACGATGTCGTCATCAGTAGACATCGTATCTTGGTCAAAAGTGGGCAGATCACAGTAGTCAGCGCAAAACCAGGCATAGGCGTGCGCCAAGGGGGGGGGGGGGCGGGGGGGGCGCGCCCCCCTAGCCGCCACTATGGGGGCGCCCCTAGTCAACCCTATACATTGGCATAATAGGGAAGGGGAGAGTGTAACTATAAAGCTAAGGGCGCAAAGTCAGTTCCATACATTGACATAGGGGGGCGCTGCGACGAACCTCCCCCCGTGAAGGGGAACCCTGCGCACGCGTATGAAACCAGGTAAGGTGCCTCCGATCATGGAGGCAATGCAAAACCACGCTGGGGTCAGAAAGCTTTCGGAGGGTGGCGGGGCAGGATCACTACATCGCCTGAGAGGAAAACGAAGATGGCTCTCGCCTTCCAGTTGTCTTATAGGTTGAATACACAAGGAACCCCGTGAGGTTTTTTTAGGGGCGAAGCTTCTTATGGCATGGGCTAGTCCGGCGTCGTCGTAGCCACCTCTTGCACATGCGAGGTACCCACTATACGCCATGACGATGACGCTGATGACGACGAAGAAAAAGCGCGTTAGTACATTTAGCAAAGCTTCAATTTGGGCTAGTTGGTATGGCATTGTAACGTAGGTGCGCTGAGCGAAATGCACAAACAAATGACGGAACAAGAGGACAGGACGGTTGGTACATGCAAGGTACCCGATGACGACCACGGAACACTCTCTTTCTGCCATGGATGAAAACGAACGTAAGGCGCGCGAAGCGGCGGCAAAAACGACAAGAACGCCAAGCGGACTCGGAGTTGAGGGCGCGGGAAGCGGCGGCTCAATGGCAACGCCGACAACAAGCTGCTACCCCGGAAGGCGAGAGCTCGGCAAGCGGCGGCAAAACGGTCATTAGGGGCTTTTAGCTTGTACGTATACTTTTTTAATGTTACCGTGTTACCGGAATACCGGATTGCGTTTACCGTGTTACCGGAACGCATGTTTTAGGAATGTTCTAGCTCCCATACGTAAACGTTTACGTACTTACGTAAACGTATACGTTTACGTTTGCGCAAACCACTAAATTGTGATGATAACTGCATTTAAACTATATTTAATTTGGATAAGATTGAAACACCACTGCGACAAAATCATAAAAGAGGTTTTTTAGGGTGTAAAGTATCCTAATCTACGCGAAGTAATGTCAAAATACCGGGTTGTCGGACGATGGTGTCGACATCTTTTTGACAATTTGTGCAACTACTGTCATGAAAAATCATAGAAGGCATTTTTTTAGCGCAAACGTAGAAAAGAAAGGTGTACTGAGAAGAGAAGAGAAGAACACAGTGCACAGGGCCACGCCATACGTTAAGTGCGCAGTCGGCGTTGTATATGCCATACCACTAATTTGTGGAAAGACCTACATAGGTCAAACGGGGAGATGTGTGAACGACCGTGCTCGGGAACATGAATTGTCCTTGAAAAATAACAGTAATGCGCATTTGCCGGTCCATTGCGCGGCCTGCGCATGTGCACCGCGACTGCACGAGATTAAGATACTGGGTAGAGGCGCGGATACCTTAGGGAGAGAGCTACTGGAAGCATACCATATTAAGAGCAGATGCACGGAATGTATTAGTGACACTTCGGTATGCTTGTACAATAGCGAGTATAGATTGTTTGATGCGATGATTGATTAGTGACGCACTGGCGACACGCATGCGCGGGTGGTCTTTCCGTGGTATTTTACAGAAATAAAATCAGTTGATGTTTAGCGCTCGCCCTCTGCACTGTGTTCTTCTCTTCTCAGTACACCTTTCTTTTCTACGTTTGCGCTAAAAAAAATGCCGTCTATGATACATCACCAACTCGCCCAACAGGACGTTTTATTGTTGTCATGAAAAAGTTTGTTTTTTGCCAGTGTTTTTGAGGAAAAAAAATTATTAAAAAGGCAACTCATTCGTACACTCTAAGAAAAAAGTCGAGTATTTTGGGAGTATTTCTGCTACACAACGATAATCGTCATCTGGCTTGCTCACGTTTCCTCTCTTGAAAACCCGGCTCTCGGCACATTCCTATCAAGAATGCTATGTCACGCCGATAACGCGCGTGGCGTTCGTGACCGGGAAGTGCCGGGACGGCGGTGATAACGCCAGGAAAGTACGCGGGGTAGATGACGATTATAGTTGTGTAGCAAAATACACCCTTTTACTCGATTATTTCTTGGAGTGTAGTTATGCCGCTGCAAGGCATTCACACCAGAAGTAGAATGAACGATGTTTCTGCAATACCAATTCTGTTGTTGCCTGGTTCATCTTAGCCCCGCTAGATGGCACCACCTACCCAGCATGTCGGGCATGTCAGGGGCTTTAGGCCTCTCACGTTTACGGCTTCGGCATGCTAGGTCATAGTAGCTTCGGCAATCCTGCTGAAACAATTAATGATCGCTCGCACTTCGGCTTATTTTGACTCGGCGGCTGGAGTCTCCTCAAAGCGGATATCGCTAGTAGCAACGAACGAAGGTGGATTTGCGAGATAGGGCCGAAAACGTAAAGCCTATACGGCGAGTAGTTTACGTTCCGTAAAAGTCTACGTTACGTAAAGACCCGCGCATGCGCAGATTCCTTCCGGTATCCGGTAACACGGTAACGTAAAGATGTATACGTACAAGCTAAAAGCCCCTATTGTTGACATCGCGGACAACGACTGGCTTGTGCAGTGTATGACGTCTCGATACGCTCTAAGATGCATTTCGTATGACTGGAAACAACGAACAACCACCAGAGGAACGTGCATAGACCTCGTCTTTGCAACTTGAGGCTAGATCCGATACAAGAACCATTGGCTCTGCATTTCACGGACCACAAAGCAGTAATAATGAAGGCAAAACGAAATCCACAACTCAACACGATATACCATTTATTACCAATAAACATTGCATATAACTGTACACCGCTTTGTCACTCATTTACATGCGTGAGTGGGCAATGTGACGGGTGATTTACGGTAACACCGAACGATCCCACTGCTTCGCCCACTCATCATCATTCACTTCGTGGAGATGCGGTGATTTTTTTTTTTTACCCTGTCTTTTTACAATTCAGCATCTATATCTTACGATGTACTGTTTTTTAACGTGCTGTCAATCTGTTCCCTTCATTTTTTCCCACTAACATTATAAATATCGCTCGCGTACGTCAACAATGCCATCCACGTTCAAGCCAAGAGATTTCGACAAGCGCACGCTCCTTCCACGTGTCTTGTTGGACGAATATCCTGGCGTTTCATTACAATGCGCATTGAGTGGCATGACTTGTCCTGTGGTGAATACGTGCTCTGGTATGCTTTTGTCCCTGAGCCGCCGGATCAGGCTTCAAACAGCGAAGCTATGTCCGACTGCGTTATCGTGAATATATTCCCCGTCTGTCTTATTTTTCTTCTTTGTCCGTGCGCAATAGTAGGGTACTTGACGTAAAAAAATAGAAATGTGAACATTGTTTAAGAACATTGTTATTGTGAATGGATATGTGAATGTCCAGTCATGTGTAAATTTTACATTGTTTTGTCGTTGTCGATAACTTCACAATGCAAACTATCAAGTAAGACAAAAGAGGTAGCCGGAGCCACACCTATATAGGTGGTATTCACCTCCGAGCAACCCTGTGCTCCCGCAGCATACCCGCACGGCATGCCGGGAAGGCACTACTTCCGGCCGCCATAACTACGGCCGTGTACACCGTGTGTGTCTGTGCGTGATACTATAGCTGAGCCGTTTTTTGCCCCCGCCATCTGTTATCATGTTTAATTGCGCCGTATTTGGGTGCAGCAATCGCAAAAATTGAAGGGTGACGCGTCTGAGAACGCAAAACAGGTTAAATTTTATTCCTTGCTAACGCTACTCTGGAGGTTTCGGCGAAGCGTCGTGACGAATGGTTCAGCCATCTTCGCCGGGCTGATATTAGAAGGCTGTGTGGCGAGCGCCTGAGAGTGGTTCACCCTGCGAATGGAAACACAGTTGAGTTCAAATTCTGATAGCTTTGAGTAGTAAAAAAGGAAAGCCACGCATTTAATCAGACGCGAACGGAACACGAAAATAGAGAAATCGCAATGACACAGTAAATGCATTCAGTTTCAGTGCACTGGCAGAGACGTCTGCGAACAGCACGACACAGCCGTTTTCAACGTTGGACTGCTCATATCTACATATGCGCGGTACATTGCGAGCTAAAATGAGACGCACACGGTTTTGTTTTGCTCGCTAAAGCGGCCTTCTGGTTGCTAGTTTCAGTACACTTGCATCAAAGCACAGCTGTGCTTTGATGACTTGGTCTCGTGAATAATTATACGCCCTAGAGACAACTTTTCATCGCGATCGATCAAAGCTGTGGGCGAGTCAGTCACGTCGAAATTTCAGTCTCGTTTGCACTCGACCGCTATCGAAAGTGCCCCGTGCAATGGTGCTTTTACGTGCATTACTTCGTAAGCGCTGTTACCAGCTTCAACCAGATTCGTAGAGCATGCACTATCATCAAATTAATGGGTAAACGCGTCTTTCGCGCTTACAGCTGCAGTATAACTTCAAGAAGCAGAAGATGATCTTACCTTTGCGCGCACAACGACGCAGTCGTCGTGACTTCTCAGCAAGGGTTCCTGGACAAGTTTTTGTGAGCTTCCAAAGAAATTCCTTGGCTTTCAGTTGTTCGCGCGTCACAAAACCTGTAGTATGCACCAAATAGTCCTTTATGTCTGAAGGTTTCACCTTAGGGACGAGTTCGATGTCAAATGCGGCTTCTTTGCTCGTCAGAATGAGTAAGTCAACGCCACCGCAGAGAGCCACTTCGTCCGTGTATCACTGTTTAACGTCGGCTTCCAATTTCTCGGCGTACACGCCCAAGCTAGCCGAGCGCGCATCGCCCATGGCTGCAGCAGCTTCGCCAATGGTAAATGTGATACTTCAAGAGCCACACAAAATTAAAACAAGAGCAAATTGCCGGCAATAGCTTGTAGGCAGCGGACGGGCAATGGCGGAAAGAATGCACATGTCGGAACCGCCGGCCTTCAATATGGGCGGCCACGTGGTTGCCAGCACAGCTGGCACACTTTTCGCTACCACGCCCGCCAACGTGACGTCACGTGAATACAACCTATAGGCACCAAGCATCCTTTAAACGCATTTAATAAAAAAATGCTACAGAAATATGAACAATAAATAAACAAGCATTACAACTATAATATTACATCATTACAACTATCTGTTATATAAGGACTATATTACGTAGACCGTCTAAAAGCCTGCTACTTACTGACGCGTAAAAACTATTGTACATACATGCCCTATGGCCTCATTTATAAGTACTATTTTAAATGTACCTTAAAAAAGATTTAGGTTTGGCTAAGTATAAGAAATAATCAAACATTTAACCTCTCCCCGCTTCCCCTGCCCCAAAACAAGTATGGCATGCCACACACACACACACGCACGCACACACACACACACGCACGCACGCACACACACACGCGCACAAACACACACGCACGCACACACACAGACACAAACGCACACTCACACGCGCACACAGACACAAACGCACGCACACACACGCACGCACACGCACGCACACATGCACATACACATACACGCACGCACGCACGCACACAAACGCACACGCACGCACACACAAAGGCTCTTGCTCACTCAATCTCTTTCTCTTTATCATCTTGTTACGTCTATTTCATTCATTCAGTTTCATGTGTACTTCTCGATCGTCTGCTACTTTTGCAATGCTGGTGCTACTGCATACGTGGCATGGCTTACGGTCAAGAAAATGTTTGCTTATAGTCGTGTCCCATAAGACAATTTAAGCGTTACCTCTAGAGTACATCAGTGAAGGCACTTAGGTACGGACATAAATAAAGAACCCATATTTTTTTCGTTTTCTTTTTATCCATCTTATCTTCGTACAAACGCAGCAACCTCGACTGACAATCGAAGCAACAACTAAAGTGTACTGTAACCATCGTGCAACTGAAAGTCACCCATGCTCTCTTCTCCTGGAACAGGTTGCGCACGTGCCGTGGTTATCGCTCGCAAAAGGCATTACTGCCACTTGTTTCCGGTGCAGTGCGACGACAGTGCTTCGCTTATTGCGAACCTGTTTATGGGCGATTATACATTGGACACGTGGGCGCCGCCATCTTGGGCTGTTAAATCAATGTCTTCTTGTTTTTGTAAGTCGAATGCACCAACCCAACCTCTTTAAACGCGAAATTTGACCGTCGGCGACCCGCGGCGTCGGGGGCGAGTGGTGAAAAAAATCATCATCACGAAATGACGTCACCATATGACGTCACGACGACGTCAAGATCGCCAAAATTGGTGACGTCATCGTGACATCACAGTCACGTGACGTCACCATTGCATCACATCGTCGCTTGGTGAAAGGTGGTTCGATCACGGAGGCAATGCAAAACCACGTTAGGCGCAGAAAGCTTTCGAAGGGTGGCAGGGCAGCATCAATACGTCGACTAAGAAGAAAAAATAAGATGGCTGTCGCTTTCGAGTCGTCTTAAGTGAATACATAAGGAATGCATTTTTTTTTTCATTTTCTACGTCAGCTTCCTATTCGGGAAGTACCGAATTCCACCCCCCAGTGCCCTCCGGCCACCCACTGTTTTCCAATGGTTACAAGTGGGCTTTAGGGTGCTATTGCATTCAGGGACTTTAGTTGCAGTGCCACAGCTATATGCGAAGCTTCAGTCGCTTGGAGGACTCCCAAATCGCCGCATGGGAGCAGAGGCGTACGCGTTGTTAGAGACACGAAACGTCGAAGGGCACAATATAGCGCCACCGAAACCCATCCGCAAAACAGTCCGTAGTTATTTGGTTATTTAACGAGCTCGGTATCATACGTTCTGGGCGCGTGTACGCGCTATTATAGATCAGTGCAGGCAGGTGTCCTTAACGGAAACGGCTCTTTCAAAGCACGCAGTCAGCGGCCGCATAACGACGAAGTCTCACTGGATGCTCTTGCTGCTCAAGTGAACGGGAAGGCTTGTCGACGGCACTAGTCTGAACAAAGGGTTAATGACATGATGAAAGTGTGTTTTTGTGCCAGAACGTGTGCATGCGAGAAGTACGGGCAGATATGCGGAGCGGCTGTACTGTGCAGCCGAACCGTACTTTTAAATGCGAATGCATTTCTTAGTCGGGCTATGTCAGGCGGCGTTGTCCCGCGTTGTCCCGCGTTGTCCGGCGTTGTCCGCGGAGGAGGAGGAGGAGGATAGGTTGAGGAGGTGTCCGCGCGCCGGCAGGTGTTATCTCTCCGCTCTCACTCCCTCCCCCATAGGCAACAGCTGCGGGCGCGCGCGCTTATCCTCGCCCCTAGCAACCGGAGCATGTGGTGCGAGAGAGTGTAGGAGAGGGTAGGTGCAGTGCTTCGCCGCTCCTTCTCTCGCCGTTCGCTCTCTCTCCTCCCTGCGCCCCCACTCTCCCGTCCGCTCGCGCCTCACTCTCGACCGCTCGCTGGCTGGGCGCCTCTCAAGGCGATGAAGTCGGTGTCGGCGCATTCGCATTTCCTCACGATTCCCTTCGGGGAGGTGGGGGCATTCTTCTTTTTCATCTTTCTTTAAATTGCATTTCATTCGATTGATGTTGCCTTCGGAAGGCGCTTACGATAACGGTCACTTGGTCGAGATCCACGGATCGGGGTAGTTCTGATCCGAGCTGAGTGCTGTAATTCATTATTATTATTTCTTTTGCAAGCTCGCCTACTTGATACTAGCCCTTACCATACCTCTCAAAACCACCATATGATTATGAGGCACGCCGTAGTGGAAGGCTGTGAAAATTTCGACCACCGGGGGTTCTCAGTTTAACGTGCACTTAAATCTAAGTACACGGGTCTCAAGCACTTTCGCCTCCCTCGAAAACGTGGCTGCCGTGGCCCGGATTCTATCGCGTGACCTTCGGGTCAGCTGTCGAGCACCACAACCCAGGGGCGTAGCCAGAAATTTTTTTCGGGGGGGGGGGGCACCGCCTTGATTTCGGGAGGGGCACCTCCCTGAAATGGTCATTTTTCGCTCTGTATCCCATGGCGAAAAAAAATTTCGGGGGGGCACGTGCCCGGTGTGCCACCCCCTGGCTACGCCACTGCCACAACCAT
Source organism: Rhipicephalus appendiculatus (assembly GCA_030522465.1). Lineage (NCBI taxonomy): Eukaryota > Metazoa > Arthropoda > Arachnida > Ixodida > Ixodidae > Rhipicephalus > Rhipicephalus appendiculatus. Next base: position 20,991 of record JALIZH010001329.1, read on the forward strand.
AAGCGCGCGCAGGGTTCCCCTTCAGGGGGGGCGAAGGTTCGTCGCAGCGCCCCCCTCCCTATTATGTCAATGTATGGGGCTGACTTTGCGCCCCCCCTACAATGTATAGGGCTGACTTCTCGCCCCCCCTGCCCCCCCCCCCCGTGCGCACGCCTATGACCACAACCACTAGACCACCGTGGCGGGTAGCCCTTACCATAGACGTTGTTTTTCTGCATTTTTTTTTAACGATCTGCATCAGGCATAGAGTTTCCTATAAATGCACTAGCGGGAACTCTGGCGATAGCGTCTATGGGAACTGCAACGCACGGCGCTTCAGCCAGCATGGGAATTACGATGGGTAGTACACAACTTTGCCTATAGTCTTCGTTCTTTTGGCTCCGTGTGGCCTGAATCCGCTTTGCCGCAATACGAAGTTCAGTCAAAGGTTTAGCAGGTACGCCTCACCACCTTGACCTCTTTAGGCTCACGAATTGACCATTTGCAAAAATCTGCAAGGCGGCTTTCTTGCAAGGTTGTTTTCCAACCAAAAACTCTCGTGCATAGACTGCTTTCCAGGCTCAATGTGCTTTTACTGAAGGCACGCGGGTACGACAAAACGGTGAATGGAAAAAATTGTTTGCGTGCCAGTCTGTGGTCGAGGTTATCTGGTGGAAAATAAACTTGCTCGCGCATGCGCCGTAACTATTTTGCATGCTGTCCATTCAAATCGGCTCACGAAGTTCACAACGGTCCATTCTTTTATCCGAAACAGAACCAAAGCACAACAATAAACAGTCACAAGTGCGTTCGAAGCCGCAAGCACGAAGACTAGGCAAATTTGTGTACTACCCATCATTCGCATGGTGGCTGAACGATCGCAGCGCCAGAGGCCCCTCTAGTTAATTTTAGGGAACTCTATGACATCAGGGGCTTAGCCAGAAATATTTTTCGGGGGAGGGAGGGTTGAACCACTCTTTATGTACGTTCGTGCGTGAGTTTGTATGTGTGCGCGAATACATATGCAAAAAAGAAAAAAATCGGGGGTTTACCCCCTTTCTTTCTCTATATTGCGTAACTTGTATACACAAGCCTTTATGTCATCTTTGTAACTAATATTTTCCGAAAAATGTGCTCGTCATATATTGACAAGCACTGGCGTAGTCAGGGGGAGGGGGGAATTGGAGCATTCAGCCCCTTCTCCCCTCCGAATTTTTCAGTTTTGCCAGCACACTTACAAACGCACGCACGGACATACATAAAGTATGGTTTAACACTCCCCCCCCCCCCCCGAAAAAATTTTCTGGCTACGCCACTGCTGACAAGGCTATATTTGAGACATTCGTGTCTGCTTAGCAATTGCGGCCATCCGACATATCTGTTTTGCTGATATGACTTCCGTATGTATGACTGAGACCATGACCACATCTGCGTGTTACATCTTAGCACCTATAAGTCGCATCTGCTCAAGTCAAGTCTTATAAGCTGGGTATGTATGAGGTATGCATATGTGTCAGGTTCTCGTGTCTGATGAAAAGAAAAAAGAAAGCAAACGATCGGACGATCGGTAGTTATTGCTGGCTATATAGTCACGTTTGTTTAGCACAGGTGTCTCAAACACGCGGTCCGCATGCAGCCCGCGAAGCTTTCGCTAGCAGCCCGATCTGTACATGACTGTCTTCGTGCCGCATTTTAACAGCGGATCTCTAACAGCAGATCTGCCGCAGCGGATCCGATTTAGAGCATATGCCAGCGCACACCGGGTGAAAACAACGAACACACACACAAAGGGACAACACAAGCGCTGAACTTCAACTGATTTTTGTTACTGGATAGCAGGGGTTAAAGTCTCCCATCATTGGAGGGGGGGGCCCTCGTAGGGCGGCGACATTTTATATATATATATATATATATATATATATATATATATATATATATATATATATATATATATATATATATATATATATATATATATATATATATATATATATATAGATATATAGATATGTATATATATATATATATATATATATATATATGAAACAAACTTTCTCTAGCCCTGAACGAATACTTAAGAATGTTATACGTTATACAAATTCAGTATATTGACTTATAATTTCTCCGTACACATCACTACTGCCCAAAAAATCAACACCAGCGCTTGTCAAATGGGTGCAGCAGTGGTACAGTTGATCTGCCAAGGGGGGGGGCCGAGCCCCTCCTTAAAGAATGGAAGGGGGGGCCGGGCCCCCCCTGGGCCCCCCCCCTGACTTTAAGCCCTGCTAGATAGAATCGCTTAAGTAAGCACTTTTTTTTTAACGCATGCGTTGTTTAAACATGACGTGTGCCTAGTGCAACGATCAAAACCAATAGCACCTTATCATACAGCAGCAATCAATTCGCTTATACAAGAGCATCACCCAGCAAAAGATAGACGGGAATATGTAACAGTGTCGCGCGTTAATACCAAAGCTTTCTTTCTTTCAGAGCTAGAGCTACCGATGGGAATCTAATGCATCCTTCCTTCCTCTCGAAAATTTCTGCCACCTCTACGATTTCCCGTGCTACTTTACTTTTTTCTTTGCTCGCTACCTTCGTCGTATTTTCCAACACGGGTACGCAACACGGGTACGCACTATTTAACAGAATACCTGTAGTAATTAAAAACACTAATTAAATCGATAGAAATTTAGAAACCATCTAATCCAGGGGTCTCAATCGCACATCTGCTACCGGGCCGCCGTCACGGAAGTTTGTCCCGCAAAGGTATAGGCGTGCGTACGGGGCGGCATGGGGGAGGGGGGCGCCCCCTAGTCACCTAAGAGGGGGGAGCACATTGACATAATAGGGAGGGGAGGCGCTGCGACGAACCTTCGCCTAATGTGCCTAGTGCCTTGATGCGTCCCCCCCCTTCCCCCCCCCTTAGGGTGTTGCCATTCTTTGAAAGGGCTGATGCCACCGCGACGCCATTTTTAGAGCCGCGTTCTGCGCCTCTCAGCGGAGCGGCCGTAGAGCGGTGAGACGCCGGCAAGACGCCGTGGGCTCAAATATGGCAGCTGCGCCGCAGTAGACACCGCAGATGTCCTCACCCTGAAGCGGAGAAAACGCGCATCAAGGCACCCTACCTTCGCTCCCCCCCCTCAGGGGAACCCTGCACACGCCTATGTGCAAAGGGCCGGTAGAGTGAAGAAGTAGGAAACGCGAAGGGGGGGGGGGGGGAGATGAACGATATGTCAGCTAACAATGCCATTTGAACGAAGGCCTTTCCCTTATCCCGTACATGGGTCAGTTTGTGGAAGCGATTTGACAACAGGATTTTAGAAAGATACTAACACCGTTCTCCAGAATAGCTAAAATTTGGGCGCCGATTCATAAATATAGAGATTTTGCTCCACGGCCATGTTTCAAGATATGGTGGCCGCACGGTATGCCGCACGAAAAAAAGAATGCTTAAGACCAGTCACATCTATGCAGCATACCCGACAGTGGCGTAGCCAAGGGGGGGGGAGGGGGGGGTTGGGGGGTTCGAGCCCCCCCCGAAATTTTTTCAGTTTTGCTTGCGTATATATACACGCACACATACAAACGCACGCACGAACATACATAAAGTATGGTTGAACCCCCCCCCCCCCCCGAAAAAAATTTCTGGCTACGCTCCTGATACCCGAGCAAAGTGTTATCACTCATGATAGGCAAAAAAGAAAAAAATAATGCAAGCACCGCTTAGGAATATTACGAACAGTCACAATCATAAATATATATATATATATATATATATATATATATATATATATATATATATATATATATATATGAGACGAAGACTGTCATGTGCGGGCCGCGGGCCGCAATTAGACCCTTGATCTAATTGGACGCCTTGCAAAGTACTCTACATCTATGGTGGCAGGACTTCTTCAACGCGTTTCGAAAACAAGTATTGCCAATCTTTGTTTTGAAAACGCGCTGAAGAAGTCCTGCCACCATAAGATTCACGAAAGTCTTATCAATCAGTCTGAAAGATTAGCGGCAGCAGGTTATTCACAGTCGGTGCAGGTGTCTTTGTCGAGGATCTGCTAAAGAGATGCCGCTTGGACAGTAGTCCACGGGATGCAGCCGTCCAACAGGTGAAAAGTAGGAGCAGAGTGGCGGTAGTGCCTTATCTGCACAAAACGGCTCATAACCTAAAGAAAATGGCCAGTCGGGTGGACATCAAAGTAGTGTTTTCAGCACCGGAAAAACTTGGCAGGTTATGTCGCTTCACGGACCTAAAGTCCCTACACGGACCCGCACCGGAAGCCAGCTGTCGGTTGCTCCAAGAACCATCGCGACCCTCTAGTAGAGTGTGCACAAGAGGTAGTTTACGAGCTCCCGCTGACCTGTGGAAATAAGTATATAGGTCAGACGGGAAGGTGCCTTAATGATCGTCTACGCGAACACAGGTTAAACGTTACAAACAAGAATAGTTACGGTCACTTGTCTGTTCATTGCTTGAAGTTTGGTTGCGCACCAATGTACGGTTCCTGCACGGTTCTGGCGAAGCACAAAGATAAAGACGTCAGAGAGATGATAGAAGCGCAAGCTATCTCTCGCAATGGTGACACGTGTGTGAGTGCACCATCAATTTATTTATGCAGGCCTAAAGGAT